>JAOWBB010007104.1:0-82467 GCA_028565995.1 Ricinus marginatus
TTAAGAAAATATATAAACATAATGATGAAATTATTGGCAATATAATTTTTAAAAAACAAGTTCAAGAACTGAATATATTTTCTTATAACTTCAGGTTATAGATAAAATGTTTAATTTCTGGGTTTGCTTCCCTCCCCACTCTTCTTAAGGAAAAAACACAAAACTACAGAACTTTATCAAATCTCACTAAAACTTTTAAAAATTACACATACTTTTTCTAACTTCTTCTGATTTCTGAATCCCGAAGAAAATGCACTTAATACTTGCATACTTGGAATAGGAGCAAACACAATCAATAAAAAGACTTATTTCTAATCCCCAATTGTTCAAAGACAAACTTGTACCAGCAACTATTCTTTTTTAATTATTTCTTTGCATTTTCCATGCAGTGTGCAGCAACTGGCACCTAAATTGCCATCGTGAAGTGAAACATCTTGAATGCTCAAACTGTATTTTTATGAGTGCCAAGGGACCCTAAATTTTAGTGGTCTATTAAATGCCAGCAATTTCATGCTGCCTTGCATAAAACAGCATTCACATATTAGAGCAGTGCAAGTCCATAGCTGCATTATGCTTCTCTCACACAACTCAAACAGAAGTTGTGTATTTCATTAAAAATATATATGTATTTCCTTCAAAACACATACACTTTTCCAATTAATATATTTAAAGTTCCATTTCATTGTTTTGTGTTACACTATCCACATGGACAGAGAGTGCACTCAAGCAGGGATAATAAAATTCATCAATGTAGACAGCATTGCTTTTATTTGAACTCAGTGTTTTACTCAGAGATGCAAGCTGCAGACACGTAACTGTCACCTGGCAAGAACGTACTAACAAAATTTTCTCTGAACAACCTAATTTACTTTGCCATAAAAATCAACTGTACTAAGCTTATTGAGTACACATTACTTTGAAGAATCTGTTTCTGCAAGTCTTGCTATCACCCAATCTTTCAGTGTTAGTTTTCATTCTATCACCCAATCTTTCAGTGTTAGTTTTCATTCTCTTACCTGGCAATAATATCCTTTTCAAGAAGAAGTCCAGTCCTAAGGTTTGTTTGTACTGCTTTCCAAATGTTTCTTGGGCAAAACGTGTAGCTAAGGATGTCTAAAACAGAACAGCATCAAATTAAGTTGTCATTTTAAACAGCAAAAAGTTTTATGCTAAACCAGAAGTATGAAATACAGTTAAGCACTTCTTAAATCAATGAATGCTAACAGTGTTCATGGATTTGGATTGACAAGTAGTCCAGTCAGCTCCAACATAATAACAGGAGGAGGCAGAGGCTACTAATTTATGCAAAAAGAAGCAAGGTGCATATTTCCTGATTTCAAAAATACTATAATAATAATATTAAAAAATAATACGTAGATCTGAATGAGGAATCATTAGTATGCTCAAACTGACACAAATCTAAGTGACACTCTTTATATCTGAAGATCTTAGTATTTTTAAAAACGTTCATTTCCAAAACAAGGGTCATACCCTGGTACAGAACACCATGATCCCAAACCAACCCTCTGGGAGACAACAGAGATCTGAACAGTGCAGAGTCCCACAGGAACTAAGTGTGGTGAGATTCCTGCCACTGCACATCAGTTTCAGGATCAGGGACTACAGGAAGTATAAGATGGGAAGAATATTTTTTTGCACACAGAAAAAAAAAAACTAAACTCACGTTAAGAATGCACATTTGCAGAATCATTCCTTGCAGTAGAACTTTGGAAACTTATTTCTTCAACTGATATTTTATGCATTTATGAAAGCAGACCAATACATTGTTGATCTAATAATCAGCTTTTACTACATACTGATAAAAGAATTCACAACTAACCTAGATAAACTAATGAAGCAAGACATTTATATTGTGTCAGTAGCAACTGAATAGCAATTTAAGATCTCCATGCAAGGCAAAAAGGAAAAAAAAAACAGAGGAGGAAGAGAAAGGAAAAGAAAGAAAGAAAAAAAGAAAGGCCAACAAAAAGTAAAGGAGAAAAGAGTGGTACAATCATAAAGAATACAAAAGTTTGTACTGCCAAAAAAACTCACTTTATTAAAAATCACAAAATCCATCCTACGTCAAATTAGTGGTGTACACTTACAAATCTCTTGTTGACATGACATTTGTAAATATAAATACAAATTAAGTACAGAAAAAATCTAAATATGCATTTACACAATAGGGAGGGAAAAAGACTAAGAGCCTCAGAAAATCCTTACACCATCCAAGAAAACTCAAAACAGGCAAGAAGGTTTTTCCTTTTTTGCCAGTTTTCTGTTCATCAAGACCCAAAGAGATGAGTCACACCAATTGTTATTAGAAACTGCGGTTAGAGCACATTTAGTAAAAATTCAACAGCAAAATAATACAAATAGTTCTGAAAAACGAGAATAGGCAAGGTCTACGAATAGGATGGTTACAACAAAGATCTAAATTAGGCTAATGATGTCAAACCTACACAGGAAGAAAAGGTAACTTGCTTTTTTTGCATTAAAACATGATCACCAGAGCTCCAGCATTAAAGCTCTAGTATGAACAGGCAAAGATTTATTCAACTATTAAATTTCCTGTGAACTATTGTATTTCGTGTTCCTATATCATATTTATATTCCTATCACTGTCGTATACATAATGAATGATATTTTGATATCAGAAGATACATTAGGTAGTAACCCAAATTGTCAATTATAGATTATGGCAACATTTTCATTTATTTCACAGCATTCAAGCCCTGAGAGGATTAAAACTAAATAAATAAATGGGGGAAAAGGCAAGTAAACTACAAATAGCAAGAGTATGCTTATATATTTATATCAGCGTGGAAAGGAGGAAGACCACAAAGGATGAATCGTAAGAACATTCTTCTGCCTTCAGCTATGTGACAGTAACACTGACAACACACAAAATAAAATTCAACACAGATTCAGTCTGTAGTATTGAAAAAGTCAGTAGAGCTGATTCTTTTAATCACAGTAGTTAGCATGTCAAAATTAAAAAAACATTATGTTTGATCTGTCATGACCTTAAAGATGTAGACGAGAACAAGAAGATTGCAGAAATACAACCTTCAGCCTTTTCCTTGAAATTTTCCTTTTTTGGAAAAGTAACCAGTGCCTGCAGTAGAGATTAAAGTATCATCTGACTATATCATGGAATTCTACATTCTCCAACATACTAATTTAGATCCTCATTAAATAAGTAACCACTCCCTTCTTGTTTTAAAGGCTCAGTAAATATTAGCTTATCACTCGTGACACTCAATATTCCCTGAGAGCTTCTAGGGGTGTTAGTAAAAATAAACAACATGCATTCAATTAACAGCCAACCTGTAAGAGCAGCAAGTCATCAACAGCATGGCAAAGTTCTCTTAAACTGTTTTTCCTCTACTGTGCTGTTGAATGCGAAGGAATTTATAGCAGAAAATCATTGACTAACTCCTTTTTAAATTTTTTCTAATAAATGTTAGAGCTCAAGAAGGTGTTGGTCTGGATTACCAGACTAGAGTCCTCTATTTATTCACAGAACAAGCATTTATCCACAAAATACTAAGAGCAACAGATGAAACTTCTCTACAACAATAAACAAAGAAGTTCTGTCAATGCATATTCAAGTACCTCTACAATGCAAATACTCCCATCAAATCCCAAAAGTGTTCCCTGCCATGCTTGCCATAGAAGATTTTGCACAACAGTTTTGCCTGAGAGGATATGTTGAGTCCAATCTATGTAAAAACTAACAAAAATTACAAAAAAAAAAAGTTTAGTAGAACTGTAGTAGAACTGTAGTTGTAAAAATAAATAAGTGGTCAGTGTTCATGTTCTAAAAATATTGTACTCCATACAATTCCATCCATTAATGCAGAGATCAGAGAACAGTATGATAGTATGAAGGCCTTGATCCTTCACATCTCTGCTAAGACAACCAGGCCACCAACTTGCACAGCAGGATTTCCATCAGAAATTTTATCGGTTTGGTAGGTTCACACATTTGTCCTAAATACCTCAAAGTGAATGTCGACAACCTATTCTAAATATCAATACGCTACTGAAGGTTGGCTTTACAGATTCCCTCCTTTCAGACAAGAAAAGGTCTTTAAGCTCTGATATACAGCAACCAAGATACCTGTAAAAAATAGTACATAAAATTTACAGTATTCTAGGGGCAAAACACAGTGGGATATTTGGGACAGGTTTTTTTTGAAAGAAGAAAAGATGGCATTTAACCTCATATGCAAGGCATGACAGTTTCTTGCTCCTATTTTCCAATGTCAACAACTGAGTATAAACTGATGACATGCTGTTCCTAAACACCTACATAATGAACAAATGGGGAAAAAAATTAATATCTATGAAATAACTTGAAAAGTCAATAAATGGAAATAAATTGTAAGTCAAGCAGAACAAGCAATGATAGCCAGCTCTGACACTGACTACACACCATGGAAATATGGAAAGTTTTAGAAGAAGCCCCACCAATGACAATTCTTTGAGTAAAATCCTATAGAAGAAGCCTTTGAGAAAGCAATGCCAAAGTATAGTATCATAGCTGGAAGAAAGAAAACTCAACCCTAAATTCAATTGGGTGCAAGCACATAGTTCCAAAGTCATGATTTTCCATGCAATACCAACTTCACCAGTTAATTGAAAGCCAGTTTCCAAAAAGTAACATATCTATCTACCCCTCTCCTCACTCCCTTCCAGAATATCAATGCTCTTATCCAAAAACAGCAACACTCACCCCTGAGTCATGTTCTATCCTACTGGGAAAAATGTTAGGACAGACAAAATTAAAAGAAACATGAGGCTAAATAATGAAATGTTTTAACTACCATAAAAACAACTGTCCAAGCTGATCTCTTTCCATCCACTCCCAACTACTGATGCAACTTTGTTCACAGAAAAAGACAAGATTATCATGACTTTTTGATATTTGATGTTGATCTATTTGACATAGCTGGGTCAATCTGCACAGGACACTCGACTCATTTTGTAAGACTCAGTAGTGACAACAATATTTTTTACAACATTGATGAAGTTTTTGAACCCAAGTGTAACAAGACAATACAGAATTGGTTCAATGCTTAAAAATCTGATATCCTAAAAAATCCTAAAGCAAGCAGGACACCGTTCCTTATGCCAGCCTATGTTTCAGCTCTGCAAATTCCCCTACCAGCTCAAGCATTCATTCTTTCATTTTAACAATCAGCCATTGTTAACAGGAAAAGGTAGTATGTTTCTGCTACCATACTTTAGTCTCAGCTACAAGAGACAGCAGACAGACAGAACCTCAGCACACCTATTCTTCAGCACCTCCCTTTCCATGAATAGATCCAAGATTGGCTTCCAGATGCCCAAAATCTTTTTCAACAGTAGCAGATCAAAGCAATGTACCTTAAATCAGTATCACTATATACTTCAATATGAAGACAATCTGTGCACAAAAAGAGTAAAAATATCTGGACCATAACTTTTTTTTTTTATCCATACTGGTAATGAGGGTTTATTTTAATGTAAAATCATTTTGGCTCAGGAAGAGGGGGTTGATTTAAAAGCTAGATACATAAGGCTGCTGTGTGTATACATGTTCCTTCCAGTAACCAAAATCAAAGACAAAACTGATATTAATAATTGCTGTTTATATTCATTTCACATTGTCCCTCCCACTGATTTTAGATTGCTTTCCTAGTTTGTAAAAATCGTTCTCTATTACCTTTTTTCTAACCAGTCATGCCTCCCTCAGTTTTTCTTTTCAACAATTTACCATTTCCTTACCGTCTCTATTTTACCCAAATAGTTTTACAGATTCTACTCTGTCTTACTCCTCTTATTCCTTCTTCCATTTTTACTCTTCTCTACTTAAGAGTTTGCTCCAGCAGTGTTTATTCTGACCCTTAAAATTCTAAGCATCCAGTCATTCATTTAAGCACCTCAAAACAAACGAACTGAAGCACAATATCCCTCCCTTGCCTCATGGATAAAGTAATTCCCACCAAGTAGAAGTATATTACCCTTATTTTGAACTGACACTGATTTGTTTTTAAGCTACTACCAATCCCTGCACAGATCCTGAGTCACACTGCTTCTAAACAATGGCTGAGGAAAACAGAAAGCAAGTTTACACCTGACTCACAACAACATTTCTTTTTCCTGGAGAAGTAAAGACCAGACAACCCCAGATGGCCAAGCATGCTTAATGAAATAAAATTCTACACCCCTCTCCTTTTTTTTTTTTTTTTGGCAGGAGAGGGAGCTGAAGACAGAAGTCAAACATGAAGGTCTCACACTGAACACAAGATACAATATTTCAGATATATGCCATTATTGTCTACACTCCTCATGTCTGATGATCCCAGCAACAGAGGCAGAGAAAAAACAACACCTTGCACAGTAAAAGAGAAGTTAAGTGTGCCTGTGTGTAAAGACCAGCTGTGAACCAGATGTGAAAGGCAGGATATTTAGAGTTGAAAACACATAGATATACATGTTTCAACAAGTAAGCAGAACAAGTAGCCAACAAAGAAGAGGAACCTCAACAATTTAGTCTTCTGAGGTGCTTGAAATAGCACTAGGTACATTTTATCCTTCCATTCCATTCTTTATTTTTACAAGATCTTACAATAAATCTATTATTTCATGTGTGTGCTCCAGGCCATCAGGATGGCGGGAAGGAGATTCTATTACAGCATCATCTAGAGGGGACAGGAGGCAAAGCAGCACACTACAGCATTGATGCTGCTCGTGCCCAATAACCTGCACTGGAAGCACGAGACTCCTAGAGCCAGCAGGAGTTTCAGTGGGTGGCAGCTCTTATGAGAGAGGTAGGGACCAGCAGGAATATACATCAAAACTCAAGAACACTTGAAAATCCATGTGTGGTGAGAGGTCTTGCCACAAGTTGCTGAAGAGCAGTAGTGAATGGATTCCTCAGTTTGAATGGAAAACCCCTGGGGAATGCTACCAGTGAAGCAGCACTTCAGCTGTCAGTCCTGTGTATTTATTACACTCTCATCACACAGTTGCCTGGAATTGCCCATCTACTGACTCAGATGAACACAATACCACTTCAGACTGGGTTTAGTATCACTGGAGACAAAAAACTGATTTGTTTCTTCATAGGGTTCTGAATAAGTAAGTGAGCAAAATCACACAGGTACTTTCATTAATAAATGCCAGGCAGTTCATTTAAACAGCTCTAAGGACATTTCTCATTTTTCATATGAATTGTGAGGCAGGCAAACTTTCTACTACCCATAGTTTCAAAAGTTAATGACAGAGGAAAAACTGTGTACTTCAAGCATACAATAAATTTACTATTTTCAGGTGTATCTCACAAAATTATTCAGGCTACATATGGCAACAGATACGTTCAAGAGTATGGAAAAGATCAGTGACTATTTTTATGGTAAGAAAGCAGTCTTTCTTTTGCCTACTTTGGTTTCTCTGTCAAAATTTCTCTTTCAAAAAGGCAGGTACTACTTGTTGATAAATAAACTTTTATAAACTGTATTTCACTATGTTGATTATTAGATGGGGGGAAATAAAACAAAAACATAAAAGTCACAAATAAAAAACAAATGGACCCAACAGTGCCTTTCCAAACCCTGAAACAGTAACTCCAATAGCCGCAAAGGGTTCTATACACTCCAGGAAGGGTTGGTGGCTCTGCAGCCGACACGAGGGGTGCCTGGAGACCCAGCTAAGGAGCCTTCCAGCTCGTCCTTTCGCGGGGAACCGCGAATCCTGTGCTCGGCTCCGACCGCAGCCCCCGGCCCGGGGCCACCGAAGGCAACTCTGGCCTATTCCAGCGACTCCAGCCCAGCAATTCCTGCCTCCGGCGCGCGACCAGCAGCGCAGGGGGATCAGCGGGAAACTCCGTCAGCACCACAGGAATTACGTGATTCGCCGCTGTTTTCCTTACGGCTCAAGAAAATTGGATTAAAGTCGTGCTCGTCTACTTGTTGATGATGCCTCTCCGGGTGCGGGAGCCCCGTCGGAGGGTTTGGCTGCCGGCACGGTGCGGACACCGGCGGGGAGAGCCCGTGACTCACGCGAAGGGCCGGGAGCTGACCGGGAGCAGCCAGACGGATATCGCGACAGCGCGACAGACGGGAAACCGCCGCGGGCTGCTCCCTCCCTGCTCAGCAGCAGAGCCGGGGAGAGCGTTGAAGGGGAAGGCCGGGAAGGGGCTCGGGGCACCGCGGCGAGGGAGAGGAGCTGCCGGCGGGGCCGGCACTGACCTTGCCAGTGGTGCCGTCCCCCAGCACCACCAGCTTGAGCTGGCGGTCCGGACTCTCCTCGTCCTCCGAGTCCGACATGGTCCCTACGGCCCCGGCGGGGAAGGAGAAGAGGCGGAGGGCAGCCGGGCGGAGCCGGGCGCAGGAGCGAGGAGGGGACGGGGCGCAGAGCGAGCGCGGCGCTCACGGAGCCCGCAGCGGAGCCGGGGCCGCAACCGCCATCTTGCCTCGGCGCGCCCGCCGTCGCTATGGCCCCCGGGGGGCGAGACCAACGGGAGCGCCCAGGGAAGCGGGGGGAGGCGGTAGATCGAGGGCGCGAGCTACAGCAACAAGTGCGGCAGCTGCTGCGGGACGCCCCCACTGCAGCCCCCTCAGCGGCCAGGCGAATGGTTCAGCCCAGCTCCCCGCCGCACGCCGCGCTGACTCGGCCCCGCAGTGACGCCCCGCGCGGTAACCAAGCAACGGGGGGCGGGGAGGGGGCGGGGGGGGGCGAAGAGAAAGGAAATTTTGTGTTTCGCTTCGTTGTTTCATTAGAAACAATTAATACTTTATTTTGCTTTTTTTCTCTGTACAAAATATCACAAGAGGAAGATTGTCATTAAAAATATGTGATGAAAAATCTTCTCCATCAACTCCAATCCACGGTTCGACAGACTATGAAAGTGAACATTTACCGAACGGAAAAAACTGAGAAAATGAATTTTCCTTGCCTTGCTTTTATACGTTAGAAAAAACACAACCCTAACGTTCCTATTCGGCACCGGAAATTTTGTAACACAAATTACCTCGATAAAAAAGAATGCCTTTTAAGCGGAAGAAAAAAAAAAGAGTGGAAAAAACTAAAAGGAAAAAGATCAAGATACATCAATTGTATTTGATGTTTTGTGAATGTATATAGGGGTCAATATCTTAAGATTACTTTAATAAATGCAATATACCCCAAGATAATGGAAACGTTAAATGCAAAAGATTGGCTTAAAAGAATTTTGCTTCTAAATCGGTAACTTTATGAGGAGATGAAAGGAAAGGAAAAAATCCTGTAATATTTTCACAACTGGTAAGTATAGGAAAAAACATTCTGCTCCGTTTTAGCAAATTGAAAATTGATTTCTTTCACCAACGCAATGGACCCAGTAACGAGGGCAGGAGCGAAAAAAACTAAAGGTCAAAACATAAACAATTATAGTGGAAATTGTTAAATTTTTCTGTTCATGGATTTAGCTTACATTCAGTAAAAAAGACGAATAACGAAAAGAGAAAATAAACTATGAAACAAGGATGAAAATGATCAAAGAATTTGCATGAAGTATTCGTTATACAACGTGTATAAAATATCGATATTACTTCAGTTAAAGCACATTTCGAGACGGAAAACAAGTAAATTATTCTAGAGAATACATCACACACGAAACGAATGGTGGAATTGACAATCCCAAACAATGAAAAATTTAATTTAAAAAATGCACCAGGGATGTGCAAAAAATTATCGAACAAGTTCTCAACACTTTATTTACCTCTCATTTTCTTATATTCGATCATTCCCCGGATCTGAATTGCTTTTTGAGCGTTTGCTTCTGCCTTCTCGTCTCCAAAGTATATCACGAATGATTGGAAGTTTCCTTCGGCTTTATGAAATTTCCAATTTACTATTGTGACTCTCTATTCAGCTGAGACGGAATATTTTCCGCATGAAACTATATTAGAATTATTGAAAAAAAAAATAGCTTTTCACTCTGCAAAATGCTCTCTTCGAATCTATTTCATTGTCATTCAAATATAAAATAGTTCGTACACAATTTTCAGTCTGGTATTATGATAATTAAAAGTAATAGGAAAAGAAAACGACATGAATGAAATTTGGGGGAAAAATCGATTATGATGAATGGGAGAAATGATTAAGGCTCTAAATTACGGTTCCCTGATTACTTCAACGGTCAGAAGAGTTTTAAGATCGAAATAATTCACAAGCTGTCTGTTAAATTAATTGAAGTTTTCGATGTCCCTTCAAACGTTTTGAGTTGTGCCCGCCAATCAAAATCTGCTAACAACGTGGAAAGTGCTTCGTGCTGCGATCAACCAAGCATTTGGTGTCCGAATCTGAATGATGGCGTGAGGGAACATTTGAAGAAAGCCCAAGTAAACGAGCAATATCAATCGTGTGCAAAGATCCCATTACCTTTTTAAAGGAATAAATCTATAAATTGAACGGATTTTTTCTTCACGCCAAGCAATTAAATTTTTACACGTGAGCTCACACGTGGAAATAAGTCTGCCACAGGTCAAGCAGCATAGCTTGCTCTTTCGAAGAGATTTTGACCAATCACCTGCGGAATAAACCCATTAAAATTGATTTAAAAAGACAGCCAATAACGCCACGTACAATATGTTAAGATGCAAAAGTACAACCGCAATTGGTTTCTTCTCATCAAACAATAAAAGAAAACAGTAAAAGAAAAAAACAACTATTAGAAAGAAGTAATTAAAATTGAAATTTCACTGCGGAATCAGCAGCAGCAACCTTAAAACCGATAAATGTTATAGAAGGTAATACTAAAAAAGTGACTGAAGTTAGAAATTATTAATTAGGGCATCCTATACAAAGCAAAGAAGGAGCAAGGAGCAAAAAAGGAATACAGTTAAGAAAATTTTAATGGACGGAGTCAAAAGGAATTTAAACTTAATACAAGGCGATGGATTTTACTTACGGAAATAGAAATAAATTGAAAGAAAGCCACAACAAAGGATTGTGCAGACGCCGGAAGTTACAGCTAATTGCATTGGTTACATTCTCCGCAGTCATAATGGTGGGGTTAAATTTTGATCGTGCACACACAACTGCAAGGAAAAATATTATCCTGTACCCAAAATTCGAAACGACTGTAATTTAAGAAAAGTCCCAGAGGTTGCTCCCCATGCGTTAACCATACAATTTATTGAAATATGGGCTAACCATACCAAATGCACATAAAATAAAAGAACCGAATTGTTGCTTGGATCTTTTAAAATTCAGTTTACTTTCAAATTTTATGCATTCATACATTTTTTGATTGTTATCGAAAAACAATCAAAAAAGGAACAGAAAATGGTTGAGGAAATAAAACGCAGAAAAAAAGTCATTTCAGGTTCATAAGCATAATTTTTTTAATACATAACCGATTTCGAAAAAACCCACTTGGAATTTTTTTCTTTCTCTGATCGGTTTCCTTCAATAAAGGATCGATCCACTGTCCATTTTTTTTTTGGGGGGGGGTAAAACGAAAATTAAATCTTTTAACTTTTGTAACAATTTGGAATGAGCTGAATGCCTGCGGGGAAGAAAAAAGTACTGCAAGCAAGAACAATAATGTTGCTGAATGTTATTCAAGCTGTGACTGAAGAAAAAAGAGCGAAAGAAAGATAGGAAATGATTTTTAAATAATTTTAAAAAATTTCCAAAATTAATCGTGAGAAAAACGAGGTTTTTTACTAGCACAGAAAGATGTATCGCATGCCAGAAGAATACAGAATTAACCGGGGGAAACAAATATTCATATTTGTAAAATCTAATACTTTTACACAATTAAAAAAATATTTTGTTTCATAAAATTATTTGGATGGAAGTTCCGTTGTGGAAGAAGAAAAGAGGAGTCGTTTCCGCTCTCATTTTCTTCAACGCTGAAAAAAGCTGAATCGGTCCAAAGACCATATTTTTCTTAAGCTATTTAATTCAAAATACTTCGTGACTTCTGAAACTGCAAACAAAAAAAAAAAAATCTGCAGTTTGAAGAACAAACTCTCATCAGATATTGAAACTTTGCCTCGGTGAATGGCCCAATTTCCAGAAAGCTTTTCAATCATAAAAAAAAGAGAAGTAAACCTCCGAAATGAAATTGAAAGCTAAGCGAATCATTCCCTCACAACAACGTTTTACCATCTACTGCATTAAAAAGAAAAATCGGTAACCTTAGATATAGCATCGAATAGCATCGAAAACTGAAGCAGCAGCGTCGAACAGGCTGATGAATGCTGCAGGGTGTCATACCTTCCATACGTCTGCCTAATATTTCAAGCGAAGGATTTAGCACCATGGTAAATGTAGATTTTTTTTCTCGAATGCGATTGCTCGATCCTACTAACTCCGACCATGTAACCAGCGAATGTGACCTCTTGATTTACTGCGCTGCATAGTAAACCCGAGTGGAGGTTGTGTCTACTTTTAAGTCTACTTTCCTACAACCAAACAACGAAATTTATAATATATTATGCTTCCAAAGGATCAGACATTAAAAAACTTATAAAACAGGAGAAAATATAAATTTTTCCACGATAAAATTGAGCATGGACTAAAAATCTCAACCTTGCATCCTTAAAATCAATATTAAAAGATGGTAGCTTAAATATCGCCGATTTTTGCAACCGAAAGTTTATCTAAAAACTTTTCACATCTATTGTTTTGGCTCTGAAAAAGGGTGTGTCTGTTGGTTTCCTTCCTCCGCCTCTAGATATATAATTCCGCTTGCAGATTTTCAATTGTCACACTCTGTGTCGCATCTAATTCTGATACGTAACAATATTGATCGATCTTGATATATATACTTCGCTTTCCCATTATCATTAAGTACCTGTTGAATGTTTCATTCACAGCTCGAACGACAGGTACCCGTGACTTCGATATGTCCGTGTATGTAATATCTCTCTAGGCCCTATTTTTATTATTTGAGCTTCCTTCATATCTGCGAATGATGTAATCATCCATGCCTTTTTATCTCTCGTCGTTCTCTATTTTCTCTTTTCCTCATCATATCCATACTATTTCGATGCAGTTTCTCTCATTTGCGCTTTCATTTTCCACTAAAAATTTTAAGACAGTAAAATGACTGGTAAATTTGAGTAAAATTTATGTTCAAACCATTTGGTGTACGCGCTCAATAACACGCAATGCCATTTTCTTTTGTGCTTGTGACAATACTCTTTGTAAGATTGTCTTTCCGCGGCATAAATTGCACCGCTCACATTTATGACGCCGTCGACGGTGTTTTCGTATGGTAAACTAATCTTTTTGCGACGGATCTTCCTGTATTTGGCTCCATCCATTCTATAGCCATGTATGTGCGATACAAATTCCACGCACCGCTTTTCCTCAAAATAAAACTGACAACCGATCGCGGACACAGCACTTCAATGGACATTTTACATTTCCTCAGCAATTTTTCTTGAAAATCATTTAGGTTAGGTTAGGTTCAGGCAAGTACGGTGGTTGTTGTTTCCTGCTGTCGACGGCCACATTCACTGCTGCCGAATTGAACGTGTTTGTAATATCAATGCTTGGCGCGACTATCATTTCACCTTTCCCCGTCTTTCTCCGACTCCAGTCTCCACGTATGTTCGTTGTAGATCTTCGTAATCTGCCTGCGTTCCATACTTTTTCGGCGTATAGTCGAATGCGGTAGAACACTATTCGCTTAAACACCTTTGCAATACCACTCACCAAGCATATCGGCCTAAATTTTTTGGGGTTTAAATAGTTCTACTAACACTTTTTCTACACGCTATCCTCCATTGGTCTAATCTCATATAAAGGTGCTTGAGAGTGTTTAAATATTGCTGCCACAATCTTTTTTCGGTACCATTCCCATGTTTTCCCTGAACTAGTTGCCTCGACTACTTCCTCCTCCATAATTGGGTCTCCCGTGACGTCGATATCTTCTTCTGGTGCATTTTCCCTCTGTTCTTTGTTTAATTTTTTCTTTGATGGCTTTTTGGGAGTGGCTTCATCAAAATAATGCTCTCTTCCTGCTACGGTAATATATGGGTTACGGACGTTTTGTATGGCCGTATTTTTTTGTCATTTTAAACCGTGGGCCCCAGGACTGCTCCTAAGTTTTCAAGTAATTCTTTTTTCGCTTTCCTGATTTACACTCTTCGCTCTCTCTTAGGATTTAAACATCTCGCTTGTTTCTTTTTCTCTTTTTCAATCTGCCTTTCCTGCTATGCATTTTTATCCATGCCATCTTCCTCCCGACGATTTTGGGTTTGCATCTCGATATCGCCGTGTCTTGGATCTGTCAATAAACCTAATGCGGTCGCTTATAATCGGTCTTTTTTTTAACAATCATCTCAATTCTTAAAGCTTGTCTCACGTTCGAATATATTTCACACTGCTATCTCTACTTACTGAAGACTCTGTTCGTTGAATCAGAGCGACGCGTATATTCTCTTTTGAAAAAGACCTGTACGACTTATCTTGTTGCGTTTGTTAATTATTATTTATACGAGTTGATATCGGTAGACTGTTTAATGTTATGAACCCGTTATCAGATATTCGCCTTTCTTGTCGTTTTCCAACTCTTGTTCTTCGAGTCCTTTTGTTAGCTTAATTCCATGTTCTGCATTCCTTTCGCCAGAGCCGGGTTCTTCGTCCGCCTCGTCGCAGCTAAACCTCTTTTTCTAACGACTTTATCTTTTCTTCGTGCTTCTTCAATAACCCTCCCGTTTTCTTATTAGATTCGCTGAGAAAGAAAAAATTGCAATTTGTTTGCGCTCCGTTGAATAGAATTTGCGTTACAGTCCGTATCAATCTCACAGCTTTCTGAAGCTTCCTTAGGTTCTTTTCTTTGCCGTTATTCGGGCATTTTGGATACCACTTCCATTACATAAACGTACTTCAGTGCCATAGCTACTACTTCCATTATCGTTCTTTCTTCAAGCTTATTTTCAAGATTCGCTTTCTTCTTTCATCAAAGCCAATTTCGTTTTTTTTTTTGTTTATTGGTGCTTTTGCTTCTCTTTCCATTCCGAGTTCTCATTTTTACTTTTTCATTTTTTACGCTTCTTTCAATTGCAATCATTAGCGATGCATCTTCATTTGATAACGTGGTTACATCCATTTGTTTCTGCAATTAGTTAATTACATTCATTTTGCATCTTTCTATAAGTCCGCTTGTAGATGCTTTCTACAGCAAACCCGTACACAAGGAATACAACAAATATTGTTCCTAATTTATTTTGATTAGTCTAAATAAGTGAATATGCAACTTAGAGAACGCCTGCGTCTCTAGTAAGTATTTGCTACCGCCAATAAGTGAACTTAAATATTACGCCCGTACCGATATTTCCAGCAGTTTTTAATCATTAATTGCACTACTCTAGCAATTATTACGATTTCAACTACTCACATCTGGTCGCTACTATTGAGAAAAAAATAAAAAAAAAATTTTTTTCCTTCATAACATCAAAAAATAATTAGCAAAATAACTGACCCAAAGTAATATTGATCACGATGACAAATGTACGATTATTTTAAACCTGAACCAGTTATGGCGTTCTCGTATGTTCAGAACCATTTTGAATTGTTGATGTTGATTAAGCATTGGTGGTGTCTTTGCCAATCATTTTTTTTGTCATATTTCAGATCTGTTGCAGACGTGATGTGCATTGTGTTCAAATTGGAAAAAGAAAACAGGATCTGTCAGGAAAACACTTTCCGATTCTTCTTTCCCTTCCCGAGATTTGGCTTTTCGTTTATGCCGTTTCTCATGATTTCTCCGGATTTCTTCCCGACTTTGATCAATTAATCGACCAAAGCAAGAAAATTGTTTCTCTCTAATCTGAACTGAAAATCTTGAAATTCAGACAAATTTTATGTTCCATTCGCTCCGAGGAGGATCAAATTTTTTTTTTTTTTTTCTTCATCAATTTTGTTCCTTCGCGAGAAAAGGACCTACCGACGCCAGGTAGAAACCATTACTTTAATTTTATAGTCCGGCAGTTTAAAAAGTTCCTCAAAAATTTTATAATTCGGCTCCGAACATTTCTGAAAAGGGAAAGAAATGCCACGGGGAAAATGAACGAAGTTTTACCGGAAAAAATATCGCAACAGATATTTCCGAAAAGAAAATAAATAACGAAATGTGGAATATATAGTTTGAAAAAAAAAAAAAAAAATTCGCTCGATTAGGGAAATAAAGTTTCTTGGATATATTCGAGGGGAAAATCATCGTAATTTAAGGTGGTGCAAAGCAAAATCGCGCCTTCACAGAAGCAGAAGAATAAACGAAGCTTTCTAACGTAAAAAAGTCACCTTAAATATATTTCCTTCCCTGTTGGAATTGTATTAAGGCAAATCACAAACATGCTTCAACAGTAACGAAGAGCAAACTTTCCGCGGAAAACTCGGAAGAAAATTCTTCCGCCTGGGCACACTTTCCGATAATCAAACTTTACCGAACAGCAGTTTTGTTACATAAATTAATAAATGGACTTTTTTTTTTCATTCATTTTGTTATTCATCTTTTTCACAAATAATGATTTTATTATCAGCTAGAATTCACCCACTTTAGCTGCAAATTAAAAATAAACATATACGTGTATGTGTTTGTAAAATCTAAAATTTTTAAAGGCCTCCGCTAACGAAAGCAAGACTAGATGATAAATGTACGAAAAAGAATTTTTTTTTTTTTTTTTCCATAAATTAAACCTAAAACGAAAAAAAAACCCATCGAATTTTCATCATTTTCAATGGCAGCAAAAGAGTGAAAATCTACCTGAAAAAATTTTCCATACGCTTGGTTAGAGAGAAATAAAAGTTTTCGTCATAAAACACATTCCATTTAAGCAACGTGAAAGGCGAATCTCAGACATTTGATAAACCGTAAGATATGCCTACATAATGAATGATTCTTTTAAGCGATTTTTTTCCCCGTACCTCTTAAACATAAGGTGTCGCCTAATGCTAAACGCTGAGAATATTTGGGACGCATCTGGCTGTGCTGCATCGCTGCAAATGAAAGAGGGAAAACGGGAAACTTTCAATAATTTACTATTGGCAGATGTCAATATGTCCACCGGAGACGATTGGTAATCCTTTTATGATTAGAAAAGTTTGAAAAAAAAAAAATAAAGAGAGGATCGGGACCAACAATTCTCTGTATTTTTTATTCAGGATGCATTAATCCCTCAATCCCAAAACTCATACACAATACACTACTTATACATACATCCATAACCTACGTTTGCAATTATTTCTCAGTTTACGCTGATTCACTTTTATTCGCTTTTAAGCTACGAGCTTTTGCATACATGGCTGTATTGCATTGACTGCAACATGACATAAAAAAATTATTAGTTCAAGTGTTCGATCATTATCAAAGGTACTTTTTGGACGATCCCTTGAAATTTATGGCTGTTTCAGACGATATATGGATGCTCTAATTTGATTCTAAAGTTGACTGCGTTTTTTCAATGGAAAAAATTAACAATGTAAATAAGAGAGATAGCTGATACTATTATTCATATTTATTTATTGCCCTTATTTCCGGCAATATGGCTGGTTTATATTTTATATTCTAATAATCATATGTATTATATATGGTCACACATTCTTGTTCTCACAATTTATGTATTGACCCATTGCCAGATGTTGTAATTTAATGAATTTTTTACATATTATACATGACACATACAATTTAATACTTAATATCACGTTTGCAAAAAGTTAAGAATGCGAAACTGTGAAATCATGTATGAGATACGGATACGATGAATGATTCCTTATTGATCTTGTAGGATTTTTATTCATGAGACTCATTTGCGGCAGCAAACAATAAGGTGGGATTTACCCAATTACCAATGTCACGTCGTCATAGCGGAGATTTTAAACGGGCTAAAGCTGGATTGTTTAGTGCGGCTGATGTACAAGTACGAGCTTGTGCCAGACTCTGGCAATTGCTTCTTATTTCCGGCGGGGCAAGAATCTCAAAAGAGATATTTCCTCCACCGCCCTCATTCGCTGCATTTCCCTAAGACGAATTGGCTGCGGATTCGCGGGGCTTTTGATTCGGCGGGAAAAAATTCATCACAGTTGCAATTTGCCAGCAGCTGTATACGTTGGACTACAGGAAACCGCAGTCAGTCGAAACTGCAGACACTGTAAGGAAACTGCACGTGCGGGGTGGTAAGCCTGAGGTAATGTGTGTGGGATGCCCAGAGCTTATTTTTCACTTTGCGAATTTAGCACGGCAAAAAATTCACCGCTTTGGTTCATCATTTTTTAACAGGAAAATCGAAACTTGGTAAAAAATAATGGTAATATTCCACGGAAAGTGTAAGGAGCGGGGTCAAAATGTAATGTAGACGCGAAGCAAACTTTGAATTTAACTGCTTCGGCAGCGAAACTTCTACTTATCAAATATTTATAAAAATTTTCCAGCTTGAGGCATGGTTAGGTATAAGCTGAGAGCGTGTGCCACATATTATCGCTGCCAACATTTGAGATGTCAGTGATTCGTATCTAAGAAATCCAAAAAAAAAAAATACCACGACAGAATTTCTTTTTCCCGGACACGACAAAAATAGCTAGCATATTCGGGAATGTTTTATCATTTAAAACTACAGATATTTCTCATGCCTCAAAAACTGCGGTGTGTTATGCTTCAAACATCACTTGAACTAAAACATTAGGTATATAAACCTTAATAATTAAAGCAATGAATTAATATAACAATAATAATAATGGTGATGATGATGATGATGATAATAATAATAGCATTCAACTTGTATGATACTTACAATTACATGCTAGAACGCAGGAACGCAATATTTTTTTCGAATACGAACTTCAGTCAATCAAAGATGATATTGTCATTTTTACCCTTTCCGTACTAACAACGCGATTGATCGAATCAAGTACAAAGTATTTTTCGTATTTCATACATTTTCATAAAGTTCGCCAATGCTTTATTATTCTCTAATTAGTTGCATGGATTACTATTAAAAATGAATCTGAAACTTGTTCGTGGTAACAACCTGCGCCTGCATAACAAGTAATTATTCTTTACACGTGAATTACTGGACCAAAACGATGGAAGGTGAAAGAGCACAGGAACTAAGAGGAAATGACCTATGACCGTTGGGTTTCACATCCATTTATAATATCCCGCATATACCTACATGTGGCACGTATCGAGCCCTGATGTCAAAAAAAAATTTCACACATTGCCTTTTAAACGGACCACGGGAGTAATAACGTTTGAAAATAGGGAAATAAACCATCCAAATTCCGGAAGGAAATAGTTCGATCTTCGACAATTCCCTCTCGGCGAAAAGTGAAAATTTTCATCCAAGCAATGAACCTTAAGCTTTTCCCTAATCCTCGAGAGGTTTCGGCAATCGGAATTTTTGAAGAAACACTTTCGAGGTTGGGAAATTGGGAAAATGGAAATTCTCAGACAATGAGTGCTACGTCTTTCACAATGGAATCGGCTCGGAGCATAATTTTGGTGAATTTATACCGTCATTATCGGGAATTACATGTCTCTCGACGTACTTCGTGACTGTTCTCATCCGAAATGAAGGACTGGAGGAAAATTTCCTTCAATTAAATGTCCAAAATTTTTGAAATATGAAAAGTTACCGAGTTTCATACGGTTTCCTTTCGGCTTTTCCATTCGCACCGTAACCACCGGGCAAACCGACGATCCAATCAGAAATACAAGTTGTGAAAATTTCTGAATCGGTGAGGCTGCAGAAGCGGAAGTTATTTTGGTTTCGCCTTTCACTATTATTCCATCTAAATGGAGCGTCCTTAGCTGATGTTTTAAAGGCGATCGCAAACCCGCAGCTGAGGGTCGACTGCGGAGTCGCGCCAAAACCTAAGTCTTTCCTTTGTCCCGGGAAACAAACGCCAATTTTTTAACATGGAGCTCTCGCGGCCAACAACAGCCCCTCGTCGAAAGTAAAAAAGCCAAAATCAATGTCGTTCGCAGTGGCAATAAAAAGGAATCGCCACCAAAAACCAAGCGAAAGATCACTTTTATCCGGCATATGCGGAGCTTTCGAAGCCTGCTAAAGGATGTGAAAGGAGTTAAGTTCAATTTCAAGGCGTTTATCTTTCTTGTTCCCATTTTAATTTTCGACTTTCGAAAATTCGAGGGGCGAAAAAATCCCGAGGGAAGAGAATTATCGACTGTTTCCAGGTTTTTTCGTGCTTTGCGTTTCTAAATGTAAAAAAAGAAATTGAGATATCAAAATGCGTTATTCCTGTCGAAAAAAAAAAAATTTTTTTTTTCATCAAAAGATCGGCAGCGAGGGGTAAAATGCAATAAACGTCATGACCGATAATGAACCTACGCAGCGAACAAACCAGACCCCAATTTGCTTATTTTTTACATGCACGTACACAACTGCGGATTATGACCGGGAATGAGAAGGCACCAGAGAATTAAGGGACTCCGGATAAAAATAAATTTTTATGTTTGGGACAACTTTTAAAAAATCTGTGAAAATCGGTATCGCTAAAAAAAAAAATAAAAGAAATAATCAACGAATGCAGTTTTCGCATATATGGGTCCTACACAAAAAACCTTAAGCAAATTCGAAATGTTTGATACGCGAAATCGTTATTGTAAGAAAACCACGATGTATTATTTAAGCATATGGAATACAAAACCCGTCTAATTTCGCGGCTCTTCAGCATAATTCATTCGACACTTATCTTCGGTTTTCTTCACACGGTGCTAGCAGACAACTGTGCCTTGCGTTCCCCAAGACATCCACATTTTGGTAAGGCAAAAGTAAGTCGATGAGATTTTCGCGTTCAAAGAGGAAAATCGTTTACCTGAGGGAGGACGGCAGTGGTGGCATTTCGAAAGAGGACAAAACTTAAATTCACTTACCGAATAAAAACCGTGAACAGCCCTAGCTCCAGATGAAATCGGTTGGTTAGCGAAAATAACGAAAAAATATCCGAAGGAAAGTCTCCGTCGCTTGCGCGAATTGAGTTACGGGAAAAACCCGTGAAAAGCTCTCTTCTCGGAGTCTGAATTATCACTGGGAGCGCGACAGCGCTGGGAGCAGACGTTGCTTTCGACTTTCCTCCGATGCCGACAGCCCCGCCGCAACTCATCTCTAGCATGAAATACAACCAAAGGAACCGCACATTTTTACGCGGGAAAAGCGCTCTCAACCCTGGGGCACCGGCCTAACCAATCTCGGAATTTCAGTTTCAGATGGAAAAAGCCAAGACTGAAAAACGCAATTAGCGAAAATCGGTATATCTGGATGGGATCCCTAAATAGAATGAAGCAACTTCGCGATAAGAAGTGGAAAAATATGCACAATGGCTCTGTCAAAATTAATCAATTGCTCTCGAGCGCAGTACTTGACATCGGTAAGCCAATCGCTAAATTTTAAATGTTAGACTGATCTAACCTGTTAAAAAGGCCCTTTGACATCCAAGTAGACAGATCAAACGATTTCCCTTATTAACAGAATAATAAAAAAATATTTCAACTCAAAAATTTTGTCCTCAGAAAAATTAGATGTAAACTAAGCGAAAATGGCGTAAAAATACGAAACATGGATAATTGAAAAGAGAATTCTTGTTCGTCAATAAATAAAGCCAATTCATCAAATTAAGGAAATTAAGTACCTGCACATTTTAAACGTTGGCGTTTCATCAGGCGCCATATTTGGATCTCTATATGTGTGCCCTGAAAATATAAAAACCGAATCTTCCTTTTTTTTCCGGAGTCGATATCTCGAAATCCTGCGAAGGGTGAAACGAGTTCAGATAAAGGAGACTGAAAATTCCAAGCGCTAATGGAAGTGTAGGAAACCGCCTCAAGCGGACTTTCTACGAGAAAAGCACATTGTAAATTTCCTTTTTAAAGAAGGACCAAAGGAAAATTTCTCTCCAGTGTCCCGAATCACTTTAAACTCTCCACCTCAGGCGAGATCTAAATCGTATGGAAATTTACTTTCACAGTCTGCACGGTGACGAAAACATGGAAGGATCCCAGAACATAATTAATACAAAACAACGATAAACTAGCGGACGGTTGATTAAAATTTTAGAGGGTGCACACTCCGGGATGACATGCGAAGCTTCATGCAGGAGCCTCCACTGCAATGCCATTTTACTGCGACAATCGCATCCTTTCCTCCTCCAGAGGTAAAAATCTAAAAGTAAAAAAAGAAAAAGGACCTTTTTAGACGATATTAAGAACTTGGCAACCGTTTTGTTGCATAAATCGCAATTTTCTCAATGTTTTTCAGAGATGGCATTTTTTTATTTTTCATTTTCATTATCCTACAGCAACAATGTTGAAGACGTGATTGACGCCGGCTAGAGAAAACCCGCGACTTTGCCTGCAACATCTGAAGTTAGGTAAATGAAAATATGGAAAATTCGCATCTGCAGCTTTTCGAATGATAAAAATAAACCCTGCATAATTAAGACTCAAAAGAACATGGGAAAAAACATTTTTTTTTTCCATCCCTGTTTAAATAACCGAAGCAGATGATTACAATCAGTTATAAGTTGAAATAAGCGGAAAATTTTCCAGCAATAAATTAAACACCGAATATTGACTGAACAGACACTGAAATTTATTAAAAAGAAAAAAAATTAAGCGGGAGCTTCAATTATGACAAAATCTGTTGCGGAAAATGACCGAGGATGGTGAAAAAGTATAACCGGGTCTGTTTTTCATTAGTCAATACGCACGTCTAACCACCATCACTGGACGGTTTTCATAAAGTGTACCACGATGTAAACAATGCACATAACTCCGTGAAACTATACTTCTTGAAAATATTAAAAGGAAATGGACAAAAAAACTCAATCTGTCCAGGCCGGACCCAATATTTTAGTATAGGACTATGAATAAAAGCTCCAGTTTTTGCCGCTCTCTCCTTTTGTTGGTGGCAGCCTCACGACAGCTAAGCTATTCGAAGGCATGATTTGATACCTGAAAAAATTTTTTACAGAACAATATATACAAGGGGGTGAAACAATAATAAAATCTGCCATATTTGTATAAATGAAATATCCAAAATTTCTATTCAGATTTCAAAAGGTGGCATAAAAAAAAGCAAAAACCATCGAAAAGGTTTCATTTACGCTATTTATTTAAAAGTATTTAATTGCATCTTAAATAAGTCGAAACAAGAAATGAAAAAAATCGAATCTGCGTTAACGAAGGCAACAATAGGCTTGTTATTTGATATTTAAAAATTAAACTCCGCTTAAAAAAGCAAAGTTTATTGCCGATAATTAATATGATTGAGTTTTAATAATAAACTAAACTTTTAATTTCAAGTTCTTTCAAAATAATAATTCGATAAAAGACCATAAATTTCAGGATAGTTCAGGATTTTCATCTCTTCAGGATTTTTATATTTCTCTCCTCCTAATTAAATTTTTTTTTTCCGACATTAATTTTATATCAAAAGATTAATGATGTTTTCACAATATTATTTCAGCGGTAGCAATCCTCGAGAATATTAGTCTCTGTCAAATTATTATTCTAAATTACGTATGCTCACAATGCATCTGATTCAAAATAAATCTAAATTTCACCTTGCATAAATTAGTTCGTTCGACAATTTAACAAAGGGTGAAAACCTCGTCGATTACATATTCTTATATTGTTTTTCCATTATAAAAAGGCTGAACCAATGAATTTTTTAACTTACCTTTAACAATTAAGAGAAACGAACCTTATCCGTACTTCTGTTTAATGCAAATATGAGTTTTCATAGATCTTTGTTATGATGCATCGCAATCACTCACTAAAATTCCGGACAGTAAGTACCCACCACTTCCGCTTATAGTAATATCGGGATGAGTTCGGTCCGGCAATATTTGATACCCCCTCAGAAAACTTTCTGTGACTCGAATTCCAATAACGTCACTTCTCGATTTGAGATCGCAATAGATGTCCTGAAGGGGTTCCCTTACAGAGCAGTAAATGACAAACTGCCTCGAAATTTCCAGATGCTTGACCAGTTCCTTGAAAATATTGCCAGGATGCTCTTTCCCGACGATTATCAGACCGTCGGCTTTGCGCTCGGACAAAACCTTCATGGCCTTCTCTTCCAAATCGATTTTTCTTCTTTTCCATTCAACGGTGCGGCTTTCTTCCAATTTCCTCTTCGTTCCCGGCTCGTGGTCTTCCATTTCCCCCGATTCATCTGCCTCTGATGCGGGCGCACTTCTGACGCCTTGCATGACGGCAAGTTTGCGGATGTCAATGCTCAACAACTGACTTAGCACTTCTTTGGATAAATTAAGAGACATAACCGCGAGAGCAGGATAATCGTTGGATCCCGAATGAACGTGTATCACTGTTCCCTCTGCTCCGATTCGATCCATCATTGCTGCAGCAACCACTCCCATGCAACCGTTCTCATAGAGGATGTAAGTCCCTTATAAAATTCATAAAAATACCTTTTAAAAAACGTGAATGACATTCGACATAACTTTATTTCATCTCATTAATTTCATTTCTTCTTCGTGAAATATTTTCAAAACTGACGCGGATCATAATTAACTTAGCTAAATACACTCTAATTTTACTCATAAATAAAGAAACTAACTCTTTGAATACTTGTTACATAAGAAAAATTTATTATTTAACAAATGTCAGTCCCACCAATAATTAATTCCTTGCACAACCCTTTTTTTATATTTAAAATAATTTCATAGAGCAATCATGTTAAAAAATCTTACAAAAATTTCCCATATATCGTCATTAAGATTTACATACATATAATTAAAGTAATAGTAATATTAGTATTAATTATGATAATAATTTTATTTATGTTTTAAAATTAACAATAATAATTTTTAGCTTTTCAATAATAATAATTGTAAATCGATATATATACTTCTTTTACTTGTAACTGCTTCGATTTTGTTTTCGTTTGAACGATTTAGCTGTCGATCTTCATTTACGTAACTCTGGCATATACTCTACTTCAACCATTTCGAATTTTAAGTATTGTATTGTTACACAAAAATTTATTGTATACATTTCAGTAATGGAAACGGCTTGCTTATAATACGTTGAAAAACAATATTGTTTTTGATTTTAAATTAAATAAGTTTTAATACAGATATTCTTAAAGAAAGGAAACGGACTAAAAAAATATAATTAAAAGTAAAATATGATTTTACCACCGGATTTGACATTCGCTAACGACGTTAACTGAGCCAAAGTATCCACTCGAAGACCCAGAACTTTTTGTGGCTGCCTCAACAGCACTTCTGCTATTAACCTAAATGTTGGCTTTCTTATTGTTATATATTCAAAATATTTCTTTTCCTTTTTCCTTAAATATTTCTCCTGAAAAAAAAAATGAATAATTATCAAAGTGATTCATCACTTTCATACATTTTGATAATTATAAATAAAATAATTTTCAGACATTAAATATGATGCCTCTATTTCCTGAATTCATAGAAATTATTTTTTCTATTTCTAGAAACTTTATTTCTTAAATTCTTAAATGTTACATAAATGTATCAATAGTATTATTATAAGGTAATAAAATTCTTATTATTTTCAATATTTCATAACTGAATGATCAAAACTAATTAAAACAAAAAAGAAAAAATAATTCCTTACATCAGTGAGAAATCACTAACTTCTACTTTTCATAAAAAAAAGAGCAAAAAAGTTAACTGTAATAAATTAAATTAAATAATATTAATTTAATTATTTTTTACATTATTATTTTAATAACAAAATTAGTTTAAATTTATATATGTTAAGTAAATAATTTAATTTTAAATTTTTCAAAATAATATGATTTAAAAATTAACATAATGAACATCATACTAATTATTATAATTAAAGGGAGCATTTCAACATAAAAAAGAATATTTGTAACTTCATTTGACATTTATAACAGAGCTTGACTTGCAGTAAAAATTGAAAATAAATAACCAACAAAATACTAAATTTACAATTTGAAATGTCAATGAAGATTACAATAAAATAATTTAAATCAAATACATCTTTGTTAATATCCTACACAAAGTTCTTTTATGTTTTAATTTTCAGTAATTTATTAAAGAAGAATATAAAAATTATATGTTATTTTTAATAAATAGTATAAAACATAGACCACAAAAAAATATTTACATATAAACTGGTTAAATAAAATTAAACTGAATAATAAAAAAAAATTTTCAAAGTTTTGATGTTAATAAACTTGATAATTATAAATAAATTCCTAAATTTTAGAAGAAAAAAAATTTTGAAAATTTAATTCAATAATTCAATAACAACAATAAAAAGAAAATAATCAGGCAAAATGTTCTTAGCATATATATTATATCATATTTTAAATATTATGCTATATTTCCAGGAATTATTACACCTTTTTATTATTATTAGGGAAGTTAACCTTAAAGCATTATAAACTTCAAAAATATTTTATCACTGATATAAGGTAAAAATAAGGCAAATATTGTATCAGAAGAAAACTAAGGTAATGAGAAGAAATATCTTTAATATGATAAAGTACTAAATTGCAAGATGTTCATTCATCTGAAAAATTCATCACTGAATTTTATATATATATAGATAAAAATTGGGTAAAAAATATTTTATAAATTCAAGTTTTGTATTCAAAAGTTATTTCTTTGAAACTAAATGCCACACAAAATAAGCAATTGCTTATTAATATTTTTTCTTTCATCTTCTAGTATTATTTCTTATTTATTGTTTTTATTTTTTCATCATCTAAACTTTAAATATAATAGAGTTGGTAATAATTTAAATTTTCTTTCATAGTTTATGACTATGAAGTATATCACGTGAAGATAAGAAATTATTGTGCATAAAGATTTTTTAATCACGTTCTGAATTCTGTTTTCCAACGAGAAAGAAAATATTTAAATAACCTACTTGAGAATATTCGGTTTTGTTCATAAATGTTTTACTATTTTCTACCAGTTGAGAAACAATTTCTTGACCTGACAAACCACAAGATCGGAGATTAATTATTTCTTCGGTTGATAACTTCTGTGAAAAACCGTCATCTTTAATTTCCCTATTGTCCACGCCACTTGTAACTTCTTTTTTTATTTCATCTAAAACAAACATCACGAAGCGTGCTTTTGGTTGACAAAAGAAAAAAAAAAAAGAGTAAAACAGCTTGCAGCAATTGACGACGATATCGGTGACATACCCGTAAAACTGACTTCTCTTCTACATCTTTTAAGTGTAAAAATTCTTGAGGAATTTCCCTTTCGCTCCAATTTATAAGTGCTCCAATAGCGCTGCCCGATTATGCCGGACAAGTCGATTTCATCCTTACCCAACATGACAGAACATTTAGAGCTCGTCACCTTATGTATTTTTGAATAGCTCTGGCGTTTTATAATTACGTAACTACCGTCTCTGATTATATCCGATTCAATTTCCATTATATTATAATAATGCACCGGTTAACGTTAAACATGGAGGGGAAACATATGGCGCATGACCACACCATAACTTACACATCTCAGTAAAACGAATATGTTGGCCAACCTGCCTTGAAACGCAGATGACACAACGTGGTTGGTTTGTTGTTGTCGGTGTCTGTTTTTGATTCTCTATATCAAAAATGAATAGTAGCGAGTCACAGAATTCGAGGAAGCGCGCCGCTGAAGGCACAAGCGAAATGGAAGTGGAAGTTGTGGGCAAGGCGAAAAATGCGGCTGCAAAACCCGTCGCGGAGACTTCGACCACGGCGAAAAAAAGCAAAATGTCACGCGATTTCGAAATGAGACGGATTAGCGTGCCGGCTCATCGTTATACTCCGCTCCGCGAGAACTGGTTGAAAATTTTTACGCCAGTGGTGGAACACTTGAACCTTCAAATTCGATTCAATCTGAAAACGAGGAACGTCGAGTTGAGGACTTGCGAGAGCACAAAGGATTTGGGCAATCTTCAGAAGGGCGCAGATTTCGTGAAGGCCTTCATCTACGGTTTCGATGTCGATGACGCCCTCGCCCTGCTCCGGCTCGACGATTTGTTCATCGAAACCTTCGACATAACGGACGTGAAGTCCCTGAAGGGCAATCATCTGTCAAGGGCCATAGGTAGGTTGGCAGGCAAAAGTGGAAGGACGAAATACTCGATTGAAAACGCGACAAAATCCAGGATAGTCCTGGCGGATTCAAAGATACATATTTTAGGCTCCTTTAATAATATTCAGTTGGCGAAGAGGGCTATTTGCGACTTGATTTTGGGAAGTCCTCCGTCTAAAGTTTATGGACAGTTAAGGAACACGGCCGCTCGAATATCGGAAAGGCTTTGAAATATTATTTTAATTGTGAAAGTAAGGAATTAAATGAGTTTCTTGATGATGCTTAAAATCGTCAAAGCAAATGAAAATAAAAATTTGGGCCTTGGTGGCTCAAGTCGCTGGTCTGAAGTTTTATTAGCATGGAGTATTAAAATATTTAAAATTGGACAAAATAAAATAATTTATTTAAAAAAAGAGGTGTTATCTACATTTTTGCAATTTCAAAAATATCATGTGACACAATTATATTATTTAAATGTAAAACAAGTAAATTTTTTTGATTCATTTTTCTTAACAAGTATCCTTGCTTTTAATTATGTGATTCAATTTGAGTTTTTTTACCTGATAAGATTTCTGAAGAGATATGTGTTAAAAGGATCTGCATTTAAACAGTTAAAGACGGTTTCACAAAAGGAGACAACAGAAAAATTAATGTAATAAATCATAAGCAAATTTCTGTAGTCAGCTCATAATTTTTTTTCTTTCCTGTACCACCTTTTTATGATTTACATAGTAAAACAATTATGTACTAATGTTAAAGAAACGTGCTACATATTCAGTTTTCATTTGATCAGTGAAAAAGATTTCAAGTTCAGCATTTAAAAAAAAAAAAAAAATTGTTAACAGGGACAAAAGATTGCTAGAGATGCTGCATAAAGCTAAAACGTTGCTTCCGAGCACTGGAAATATTTCGGGCAAGTTTTTTGCTTTCATGGATCTGTAAATTTACATTCAATTTACGTTGTTGATTCTTATATTTTTTTTAAATCGTAAATTCAAATTAACCCGATGCAGAAAAATAATGTTCTATGGTAAAATTCGCAGTTTTTGTAAATGAAAAAACCAATTGTGATGCCCCATGTTAACACAAAAAATTACTAATAAGAAATTTTTTAACTTGGGTGCAGATCAAGATTTTTTTTCTTTTTTATAATAGAATACAATTTTCTATATAAACCAATTCTGAGATTTTCCACAGCATCGGATGAACCGATTCATATACAGCCCCACCCTTTCTCCCTCTCTTAAGCCGGTTCGTGTTTCGGCCATTTCATTCATTTGTCAGCAGTGGTGTAACAGACTCAAAATGATATAAGCTTTTTGCCATGCATCACATGGCCTGCATCGCAGCTTACGTTGGCAACTTTCTTTTTCTTTTTCATTAATTCCAATTATATTTCTTTTCTCATTCTACATAAAGGGAAAAGTAACGGAAATGACGCACAATTCCCGGACAAGAATATGACGGCCTGAAAGTCATCTCTTTCTCATTTTATGATTCCTCCGAGCAACCGTGCACATGATGATATTAATAACAAACATAATTTTATAGTCATATTCCCAAAGGCAAATCCTCCCTGCTATTATTAGAAATGTGCAGCATTAAAAGCATCTGATTACATTAAGTATCAATTTATCTGTAGTCCAATTAATCTTTTTCTTGAAAAAAAATAAAATTGATGCATCCATTCGTTGCTTCACGAAAGCAATAAATGTCAAATAAGAGAAAAGTTGAAGTCAATTGTTTACCTACCTGTAAATTAAAAAAAAAATAAAATAAAATAAAACAAAGGATAGGAAATGATATTCTGACACTTTTACAACTGAATTAATTAAATATTACGCTCACAATTACAAAGTTTAAATTTAAACATATAATAAATTTATATATACGTAATATATATGTATATTTATATATATGTTGCTTTTTTAAAATTTAGGATTACAACCTTTTTCTGTATTATTCGTTATAATTCACTTTCTTAAATTTATATTAATAACAATTTCATATTGTTAACATTTTCCATCTTTTATGTAAATATTTAGGAGAAAAGATAAAGTTTATATAGTTAAAAGATAAATGGCAACGCTAAATGTCATCATTCATTACAATACTTAAACAGAAGCATTTTGAAGCCTGAAAAACTCTTTCGCCTACAAAAAACGCTGACATAAAGCGTGATGGCGACTACAGGGATCATCCACAAAAAAAAGAAAATAAAAAAATAGTGATAATAATAATAATAATTATAGAATTTTTGAAGACGCAAAGATCTAGGGAGACAAAAAATAAGTTTTATATGGGGGAATGAAATATAAAATTACAATTTAATTATCATCCATATTGTGAAGATAAATAAGAAAGTAGAAAATTAGAAAAGACAGGGTTAACATAATTCATTAAAAAAAAGTATATAAAAAATTACAAGATGAACAAATTAAATATTAACTTCATAAAAAATAAAAAAAATAGGTAAAAATGGCAGAAAATTTTAAAATGCTCCATAAATTTAAAAGCAGACTATAAAATATTTTGGTATTTATATACATATAGACCATGAAGAGAAATATAAGAACGTTAAAGGTTAAACTTACATTGTGTAAAAGAAACTCAAATTTATGGAAAAAAATAACTGCGGACACCGTTAATAAGTAGTTAAGAATCGATGAAAAATGTTATCAGATCCAGCCAGAGTGATGAACGCTCAACTTCCAGTTGAAATATCAATTTCACATCACGATAACATTTAATTAAAAAAAGAATGGTTCGTCAATCTTTTTTTCCCTTTTCGAACCATTTTTTACCATTATTTTTATACTAAATGTGTGATGGTGCCCACAAAAAATGAGAAATCGAACAAAAAATATTAAATAAACATGAAATCATAAGAAATGGATGAATATTAAATTGCTTGAACAATTTGTATGCTGCAAAACAAAAGCCAATCTCACATTACTACATCTATCTGAGCCAAAGGCAATACAAATTTAATTTTCAACATACTTAAGACAAAATATCGTTTTTGTTGTGCGCAAATAAAAATTAACGTGAAAATAATATTAGTAGTTGTAATAATAATAATAATAATAATAATAATAATAATAATAATAATATCAATATCTTCTACAAAATTGTCACTTAATAATGAATAATATTATCATTACCATGGGTGATCCATGCTGTATTAAATGCATGGCATTTATCTAATTTAAAGATGCATCAAGCATTTGAAATAAAATGACATCTTTTAAAACAATTATAATAATATTTAAACCGCCGCAGTGGATGGTAAAATTTGTAAAAAATATAAAGTATTTATTGTATCACACAAAGAAAAAATACTTTTATCAAATTTGATTGTTAAAGATGGAATGACTGTGGTAGTAAAAAGGAAAATTTATCATCTTCATCTTCATCTTCATCTTCATCATCTTCATCATCATCATCATCATCATCATGTCCTTTAAATTATTTCAAAATTGTCGTAAAACAATTTTAGAAATTTTCCAAATATTCATCATTCCCCAATTTTTTTTAATTTTAAATATAATTAAATGAAAACCGAAAATAAAATTGTTCTACCGAGCGCAAAAATTATTATACATCAAAAAACAGCAAGCATCATCCTTATTTATTTTTTTGTTTTAAACAATAAAGTTTTTAATATTCTCATAAAGGTCCCATCCATTTATTCACAAACACTTTGTATATACAAAAGAAAAAATTACAATTATTACTTTTTTAACTACAATTACACACAACTTTGAATGCCATTCGTATAAAAACATAAAACAGTTAATACTAATCACTATATTTTTTTTAAAAAAAGTGTAAGAATATGACTACTTATTTTTCTTATACAATTAAAGTTTTCTTTATCATATTTTTAACTTTATCGTGAATTTTATATTAAAAAAATGTTCTAATGTAGAAATTTCTAGTAATTCATATATATATATTGAAATTTTTTTATACGTATTGATAATACATTTTATTTAATCACTCCATTGCACGAAAAAAAGATCCATTTAAAATCAGAGACGAAAAGATAGATGGACGAATGATCAATAAATAAATTTTAGCATCACACAACCGATTAAGTGACAATGAAAAAAAACAGAATTAGGAACAGGGAAGGAGAATTATTGATTATCCGCTGAGCCCGAAAACAAATTCAATACCGGAACCAGTAACATAATCAATGAAGATAGTGTGAACATAATATCGATATAAATATATATATATATAAAAAGATGAAAAAGAAGGTGCAAAATAAAATGTCGCTGTCAAAAGTCAAATTAAAACGACATCGTCGTGAGCATAGCCATAATGTACATAATTAAATATGCTTCACTAACTATTACACCTTTGCGAAGTAAATATCGATGTAAGTTCGGTGCAAAAGACAAAGGAGAATATTAAACTCAATGAATTTACTCAAAATAAAAGCATATCAAACAATTTCGGTCATCATTAGCACGAGTCCGAAATTTTGAGATATTAAAATTTAAAACTAAAGCAGTCTCTTGTACTCTTTCTTCTTTATATAACAGATATCAATTTCAACAATTAACAATCACAAACCTTAAACAAAAAAAGGAGTTAAGTTTCTACAAGGTGTGTAAACTTACTCTTTGGAAAAACGAAAGAAAATTAAGAATTTTTATAAAATCAGAATGAAAATTAATCAAATTAACTGATCCAGCAGCAAAGATTTGTAGCTTTAGAGCAATTAAGTAAAATTTTTGTGAGAAATTTTTTTTTTATTAAACCATGAATCAAAATCGGAATTAGATCACCGTAGCTTTAAGAATCCATTCAATTCCAAGAACATATATTCAAAATAAGAATTAATAAGAAATTCTGTTCGGAATTATGACATTTTAGCCCATCAAAAAAAAGTGCCTTTTAAACTTGAGAGAAAAAAGTCAAATTATCCAGTGAGGAATAAACTTCCAAAAACTGGCTGATTATGGCACTTTCATTCAAAACTCACATTCACTTTTTTCAAACTCATTTAAATCATATACAAAAATAATTTCCTTAAACTAATTTCCCATCTAAAATCGTGTATTTCCGCTATTTAAGCTCCGCCATTTAAGCATAAAAACAGTACTAGGAGAGACACAACAGATAAAATTGACAAAAAAAATTGCTCCCTGAATTTTATGCTTATTTTATCAATTTGCAATACAATCAAAATAATCAAAATTCAAAGGAGGTTTAAAAAGCGATCGTTTCTTATTCCAAATAATCATTTCTCGCGATATTTCGTCATCAATCTCAAGAACACAAATGCAACTGTTGCTAATTTATTTATCAAGAAGGCCGAATTGAGTTCAACCAGTACTCGTGCTGTTTATTAACAATCACAAAAGCATGTAACACAGTCCTAATGCAGACTTGACCTCAAAGAACAAGATCAGACAAGAATAACCCGCGAAGAGTTGCACAAAGACCGCATTACAAGTTCCAGTCTTTTTTGCGCGTCAAACATTAATTTTTTCTCACTTACGCATACAATGTACAACTAATATAAGACGTTGGTACGAATCCTTCTTCATAATCGTACAATCTTCTCACTCTCGTCCAACCGTCTCCCTGATCAACCTCTATCAGGTACAATTCCTCTCCATCATACATAGGTATTGATCCTTCGCTTGTAGCTACGATAAAAGGACAAAAATTAATAAAATTAGTAAGTTTTAATTGAAAATTATTTCACTCTTGAAATTTAATATTCAATTACCTTCAAAAGGATAGAGTGCTCGGCATACGCCCAAAGGTTGTAGGACTTCCCCTTCGAAACCATCTACTGTCTCGTCAACTGTATTGTCTGGATCGGAATCAGCCAGACTGGTGTGGGATGTTCCCAGACCAGATTCAGGACTGTGCGAGGAGCTATCATTAGTACATAGAATAAGAGATAGGAAATATTGGTTTTTGATGGGATCGAAAATAAAACGAAAAAACAAAAGAAAATGGTTAAAAAAACAAAAGTTAAATGGCTAAGCTGGTGAAATTATAATAAAGGATATTTCCAGGATTAAGGGCAAAATTTCTATAATTGAAGGAAAAAAAAATTACCGTTCATTTATTTATTACACAAACTTACCCATGAGAAGGTAAAGGTGTTCCTGGTGCTGAAGGTTTATTATTATTGCAAACTGGGTTTGAAACGCTTGAATCAGATGCAGATCTACTAAGAGATTCTTCTTCACCTCCGGAACCACCACTGTTCCTGTCAAAAATCAGCAGTTTAAAACAATTTTTTATTTATGATAAATTCTCTTTACACATATAAAAGTTCTTGGTTCAACCTGTGATTCCTTGAATTCAATCCATTTAATGTGCTATGGCCACGTAATGGTGTTTTGCTTTTCCTACTTGGAGCCGATGGTGAACTGGATAATTGATGCCTAGGCCCTTCTAATGCTTCTTTTAAATATACTTGATATTTGTGTAACTCTTGTCTTAATTTATCTAATTTATGACCACTCTCATTCAGTTGACCCTCAATAGACATTGGATCTCCTAAAGCGGGATTTTGTTCATAAACTCCTTTCATCTTCATCAGTCCATCCCTGAATAAGAAACAGGAAATAAAAATACCAAAAATAAAAATAAAAACTGGTTTTTTTAAAGAATCTAATAAATTAGAATAAAATAAAATCTGGGAACAGTTAATGAGATTTTCAAAATATTTTTTAATTTAATCAAATTATAGCTTAAAATTATAAAGTTTTAATGATTTTATAACCATTCAAGAGTTCATTATTTTGATATTAATTTATTAAACAGTGAATGATAATTCATATTTTAAATTGTAACATTTTTTTCTTTATATTTACTTTATACGACATAAAAAATAAATTACCTTGCTGCAGTCTCTTGTTGCACACTTCTTTGTAATTCTTCTATCCTCTGTTGCAATTTTTTCTTCCTTTGATTCGGAGGCAAATCACTGAAATCCTCCTTATTATCCCCACCATAAGATGACAAATTGTTCTGTAATTAATAATGTGGCAGATTAAAAACTCTAATTACAATGAAGCAATCAAACAAAAAGAATTCACAGGTAATTAACAATTACAAATGCGATATGCACGAATCATCAGTTTAACCTAGCTTTTTATACTGAAAAATTATTTTATATTTTATTTATCTAAATTAATTAACATGCTAATTACAGAAAACAAAGTAATACAGAAGAGATATTTTTTCCTTTACATAATTATCCGTTGAATTCAAAAAATAAATAAAAAGTTTCTAAAAAGTTATGTATTTTCGGCTATGTAACAAAAAATATAAAAACAATAGAAATCTTATTAGCTGACCTGTAAGATACAAAAAAAAATTATCAAGATTGATTATAACGATTTATTTCATTTCACTGAAAATTTTTAATAAACACTTTTTAATCATAAAATTCAACAGTGACTTGAAGAAAGTTAAGAGCCAAATGGTTTCATAATTTAATTCCGGTTAAAAGGGACGTTAAAAAAAATTCAGCACTTTAAATCAACCCATCTTAGTATTGCTACTAATTGTTATACCTTCATTGAAAATAAACGGTTTAACATTTGATAAAAAAAGTAAATTAAAAAAATTACTCTTCAGTAAAAGTAATATTATAAATTTATTTCATATAGATCAATTTATAAAAATGTAGTATCGTATATAACTTGACAATTTCTACCGAAGCATAAACAGACGATATTTTGCTTCAAGCCAGCATTTTGCTTTTTAAAACAAACGATTTATAAAAATGCATTATTTTTATGATTTTTAGATCTAAATTACATTTACGTTCGAGCACTAAAAGCATTCAATGCATACGATCACAGGACATACCTTTAAAGCAAGGCATACGTCAACAAACTTCTGCAGGCATGAAAATAACCACCATTTGTAATAACGTAAAAATATAATTTTTTCTTATTCCAATAAAAACATCTGATGTAAATATGGAACAGATATGAATTAAGAAAATAAATTAAAATTTGGAGTCCGTGATAGGAAAAAAATGCTGTTATACTTCGTAAAATTTCATTTGCAAACCCCCACATCAGAAGCAGCCAACAAAAACAAATAAATCCAAAATTTCTGCTACCAATTACGCTTCACCAACGATAAACAGCTGAGAAAAAAAGAACAGAAAAAAAATTTCATTTTCTTTAATGCATGCACAAAAAAAAAAAATGTGAATAGGATTTTCTTCGTATTAGTTCATGAAGAACTCGTTTGCTTTGTTATCAAATTAGTATCATTAATAAAAATATACAAAACTTAACGACAGCAGTGAAAATTTTCCAAGGAATAACCTTAAACCTCTTAATTCTCAAAATTTAAAGATCGTTTTGATTTTATACATCGAACAACGGAATTCAAAATTAGCGGAAATCATTATTTGAAATCTGAGCCCCGAAACAGAAAAAACAATCATGCTTTTTGTTATTTTCTTTCTGAAATCACAATCAGTGGCCGCCAACAGATAGCAAACTGAGAGAAAAACAGTTACACCAAATAGCAAAACGTCATTAAGAATATAAAGATAAAAGCTGTGGAAGCGTGAATGCCGCTGCTAATATATATATATTAGCATCATATATATATATATAAATATATATATATTTATATATAAAACATGTACGCAATTAATTTCATCATTTTTTATTTAATTTACTTACAATGGATTTTTAGTTTTTTCATTCGGAGTTTTTGTGAGATATAAAGAGAGAGGCAAAGAAATAGGTGTTGAAATCGATCGGTCACCGTCAATCACCAAAAAGAAAAAAAATAAAAATGAATAAATAAAAAGACTTAAATGAATGAATAAATTTATGTACATTAATGCGCATAATTAGTTGCAGAATGAAGACTTCTGTTTCGTTGCGGAATTTTTTCCGTTATTTTTGATCATTCTACCGCATTAAAAAAACGGTTTTTTTCTTCCTTCACGTGTGGAACGTACCAATTAGAAAAAGCAAAAAATTGATGGAATATGGGCGTATCATAACGGAATCGATATCTCGAATCGATTCTCGTAAATTTGAACCAATCAAAGTTGTCCTTCGGGCATAGCTCGATACCGCCCGAGCATTTGAATGTCAATTTATGTTCAACAAGGAAAGTCCATTAAATGATTATTTAGCTCCTAAATGCCTAGTTTGAATTTTAAAAATAATAAACTTTCACATTTGGTAAACATAAAATCACGAGCATTCGGATTTTGAATTTATGTCCACATTTATAAAATGCTTATTTTATTTTTCTTTAAAAAAACTCCCTTCATAAATGTATGTAAATAAAATATATATATATACACACAAATACAGTTATAATATTGCGCCGCGCAATTAAAAAAAATATCAGAACTGCGCAACACTTGCAAGTCACGATATTTCTGGCAGTAAAATAATTGCTGCAATTCCGCAGTTTAACAGAAATCTTCTTTTTAAATATAAAATTATATCAATTATAAATACTAAACCTTTCTTTCCGGGTTCCAAATAAAAAAAAAAATCCAAATATTTACTATAAAGTGCAGGTTATTCATGCTCATTTGAACTATATAATAATCTCGCATTATTGTTCGATTCATTTCATCATTATATCATAACTAGCACTAGACTGAAACCACTGATCCACTCAAATCAATAGCATGACCCATGCTTCACGTTTATTATACTGTACATGTCAAATGTTCTTCTCAGTTTCAAAAAAGAAAATTTAAAAATCCTGCATTACCTTTTCTCACTTTAGGTTTGATTTTGTTAACTTTTTTTTAATTGAAAATGTGTGTGTGTGTGTGTGTGTGTGTGTGTGTGTGTGTGTGTGTGTGTGTATTTGTTTCTTTGTACAAAATGTATATTCACATATTATTTACAACTGATAAATAAATTTTGATAAATAAATTCTACTAAATAGATTTGCCGGATATTATTTTAATTTAAAAGCACAACTGGAAATCCGATATAGCTTACCTTATTTGAACCAAATATGGAAAACAGAGCCACTCGTCGTCTTAGCTTTCCTGCCGTCATTGTGCCTTTTACCGTCGTCATATCCGGTCTGGATGTGATATACTGAGATGTAACGGACGAATCGCCTGACTTTACGGCATTTAAATCCTCAAATGGTATGTCTCGAGGAGGCTGAAAGCCCGATTTATACCTTTCTATTACCATTTTAGTATCCTAAAAACAGGAAAAAGAAATAAACTATTTTTTTCCGCCGTTGATGTTTAACAAAAGGACTCGATCAACGAAAGAAAATCTTTCGGTTGATAATTTATATTTTTGCTGCAATATTATTTTTTTACCTCTTTCTCGTTGATGGCCATAGCGGCAGACACAATACCATCTAAACATTTATTTATAATAGGAAAAACGTTTCTTTCTATTTCCACTGAGTGAGTCATGAAATTCTTTATATTTTTTATTCTTTTCTCGTCTAATTCTTGTAGATGGTGAAACACATCTGGCATTAATTGTTGATAATGTTGGCACTGAAAAGAGAAGGAGATAAATTGCATTTCCATGCATGATCATCGGTGTAAAACGGTTTGTCCGTAACCACTTTATTCGAGGAATATCCACATAAATGCAACTTCCTCATATTCCTTTTTGCCTTATTTTATTCACTTGCAATAATCAAAAAATAATAATAAAAAAATAAAATATGGCTAATTTCTAAAGGATGTGCCTACATAAAAATATTTTTTTTTTTTTTAATTGTGACATAAATCGTCTTTTCAAGTTTTATTATTCGATTTCCAAATTGTTTACTGCCAAATAGGGCAGAAATTCCATTGTTGTTTGAAAGACACGTCCAGAAACTATTTAATCATATTTGCATTCGGCTTTATAAGACTTTCCTCGCCATTCTTTATTGTAATATTACAATTACTTTTACCATTTCACTTTCTCTCTTTTCTTTTATGGAAGAGAAAAAAAACTGGAATTATACCAGGCATAAACTAAATAATTAAATTTTTATTCGTTTGTCTAAAAGGGACACTAAAATCCCTAAATTTTTATTTAAATTCCCAATTTGATAAGTGTTCCTTATATAGGGGACTTAATCAAACAAATATTGTGAAATGCTCTTAAATTTCTTTTTTTTTTTTGACCTAACATTAATACAACTTTTCCTTACCTAACCTAACATAAATATGTACCTGTTTCCTTGCAAAATTTTCGGAGGTTAGTAAAAAATGCCTCATTATAAAAGTCAATTTTTTGAACGAAATAAAAGTCTGTGAATTAACATACTTTAAAAATCGTCATTCAAATAGATCGGCTATTAAATTCGTTTCATATGCAAAAAGCCATTAACACTCAAATTTTTTTTAAAGTATCAAGTATTTATGCTCCTATACGTTATAAATGTATGTAAGCGAACATGCATGCATCTATGCATATAATACATATACACGCAAAATTATTTCCAAAACCTTATAAGGAGATATGGTCGACGAAAAACCGTCTATTGCATCACAATCTTGTCTTATTTAAAGAAATATTTTCAACTCCGTGGTTCACTGTATTTCATGTATTAACATAAAAGGAAGTGGGATAGTTCATTATGTCGACTAGATCCGTATCTCGAACCATGTAGGCTCCGTCCAAAAAGATTTATTGACATCCTATGAACTTTTGCAAAATAATATTAGAAATTTTACAATTAAAAAAAAAGCCCATGGGCTGCAATCGATGCCCATCTGTAAAAGCCGACAAATAAATAATTTAACAACAAATGTGAAAGAGAAGCTCTCGATTTATGTAAGAAGCAAATTTACACGCGATATGAAGAAAATACCGTAAAATAAAAGTGAATTTTAGGATTTGAAAACCCGATTTTTCTATGAGTATTAAAGTACAAACAAAAAGTACAAAATAACGTCATTGTTTTTGAAAATACATTTCTTACTTCAGAAACTGACCACCGATCGAAAATTTCTCTGTTGCTCGAATGAAATAAAAAAAATTATATTTTAATTATTGCCTCAATCATTCTTATACCAATTGAACAAAATCTTATTCATATATATATACATGACTGATTTTCAATATCGAAAGCGAAATACCATAATTTAGATATTATTCCATTTTGGCTATTTATCATCATGACTGTTTATATAATTCAACTGATAGAAAAAAAATGTCAATATCGAAATTTGTTTTTTCTTCGAAAACGTTAAAGCATGCAACTTTTCAACTAGCCTCCTAATTTTAAAATGGCAACGATTATTATACAAAAATTCTCGCCTTCTGAGTGGGATAAAATGAGGATTATTTCAATCCAATGCAGGCAAGGGGCATTAAAGTCAAAAATGTGATTGTCATCTATGTAGGAAGGGCAAAGGACTTTTACATTAAATTGAACAAGACAACTAAATATCAACTTGCCCGTCTCATATTTCTGGTTCCGACATGCCTCCGTTTATATAATTAAAGATATAAAAAAATTTATTTTTTCTATAAAAACAATTGTTAAAAATTTCTCCAAAAAAAAGTGCACATGGCCTACGTATAAAAAATATCGAAACAAAGACAAATAGGTTTGCTGTATAAATAATTGAAATTTAGCAGAATTGCATTTATTAGTTACAGCCCCATTAAAATTGAATTGTGACTCTAAAAAGGCATGAATTTTCCGCGGATATGTAACAAATTTCTCTGTTGAAATTTTAGATGTACCGATGGTAATTAAAAAAAGACGTCCGCGTAAATTTGAAACCCAAAAGTTTGCTCTGTATTAATGTCTCCTGAACTGAATACTGGCCATGGTTCTTATATCTAAGAAACTCCCATATGATGTTGTTAACTTGGCGAAGATTTCCAGCATGTGTCTTTTGCGGGTACGAGATCGTAAATTTAAAGACATTCCGACCAAATCTCATTAACTCGTGGGTTATTTTATTTATTTTCCCCCTCCTTCAACCGCAGGGAATAATAAATTATCGAATTCGATAAATGTCTTTAACCGTAATTCATAGTTCACCTACGAGAGCCTCAAAAATTGATTGACGCCACAAATTCCTTCGGAGATTTTGGTTTTATTAAGGTTTAAGAAAGAAGAGGAAATGTGGCGCAATAATTTTTCAATAAAACACATGAATTTAATATTTAGGCTTATGCAATTGCACCGATATTTCAGCAATATGCAATAATGGAAAAGATTACGCAGCGCTGAACTATAATTTCATTACTCAACGTTGTTCTTTTTACGGATTTTATTGCACTGGTAATTGCGGTTGTGGGGCACGGACAAAACTTCACGAACGGACTAAATGCGAGGTGCGGTGGTCCGACCAAGTAACTCACTTGCCGCACGGGGCAAAAGCACTAAGCAGTCTAAAAGTCGAACAAGCAAGGCCAAATGCAAAGAAAGCTCCGTAAAGTGCTTTCGTGTTGGTTCTACGTGGAATGTAAAACCCCTCGGTTTGCTGTTTTTAAATGTATTTACAACTAAGACAACAAACACGAAAAAATTTCCTTAAAAACGCTAAGCTAAAATGATTTTCCGTTTTCCAATAACATCCTCTAAAACAAAATTTGTTCATTTAACAAAACCGTAATCTTAAATTTTGCACAAATTTTATGATTAAACATGCCGCTTTTGGGGAAAAAAAAAATATAATGATTTTATCCCGCTCAGAAATTTGAATAAAATTCAACATTATTAACGTACCGCTATTTCGCTACGTGCGAATACAACACACCGTACTAACATTAATAATTATTTTGTAATAAATTACTTGATTTAAAATAAAAAATAAACATTAATATTCGAAAATGTGACTTTAAAAGTAGAATTAAAGGAAATAAATAAAATAACAGTCAAATCATGCATACAAATTGGATGTCCGTAAATCAATTTGCTCAACTAAAATCTGCGTTTCCCTGGCATAAAAATTTAAAATTAATTGGCAAATTTATAATGAATTCTTCCGTTTTAAAATACGCACATCACGCACAAGCATACAATGTGCTAAGCCTCCGATTTTCCCAGTTACTCATTGCAACATGTTGACGGATATCGATCTAGTCATGGGTTCACCTTGAACAATGCGTTCCATTGCTGTACCTGCGGCTTCATTACGTTCTCACATCGCACCCACAGCATCTTCGAGGACCAGTTTTCTTATTTCCGTAATTTCAGTTAATTTTGCTCTTTAACTTTCGTCAATACATCAACGCGTTGTGCACCATTCTCCTGATAAGATTTTCTTCTCACCTTATTATGATTCTCGCATTTTCAATGTATCGGTAATCCCGTCTTACGACGCGATTACCAATATTTATCTTTCTCTTTATCAACCATAATCATTATCTAAAATTATGCCCCTCTAATTTTATTTGAATTTTGTCTGGTTCGTGTTATTCCTCTAAAGCTCAGTTAACCAATAATTTTTATTACGACACTTCCAAGCACGTCATTTGCTCTGTTCACGCGTCAAGATATATCGGTGGATACCAGCACTAAACGTGAACGTAAAGCATGTAATAGGTACATGGGTGAAAGAGATAAAAACAGAAAATTCACCTCTATTTCTATGTTAATCCAACCCCTGTGCTATTCTATAGGTGGCAGTCGGTTTACGCGATGAAAAATAAATCGAACAAACGAAGATTTTCATTTATTATGATGCGAGATGTTGTCGCACATTGGGGTAGAGCATATTCCGGCAAATAAAACCGCCCAAAACCAAATCGAACCTGCAATCCTTATTCCCGTATTCGACTGAAGAAAGTCATAAGTTGGGCGCGTGATTGCCCGGGTTTCCGCACCCGGGACGATGTCGAAGTTCGCACCACTCCCTGCTTAACCAGCCAAAATCTCCAATTACTGTCCTGGGATTCCGTCACCTACAGGAGTCGTTCTCTCTTTTGAGTTCGGATTTCTAAAATATTTCAATTCCGTCACATGCACCACTAAACTTCGTTAGGGAAATTAAAAGTCTTCCCGGGTATAATTTGCCCACCCATATCGAACGCAATCGCCTCTACTAAGTGTACGTAGTCATTTACATTTATTTTAGCGGGGCTGTCTCCCCCCCGGAGCCAAATGCCCTTTCGCTGCATAATTTAAAAGATACGTAGCAATTTTACATGTAACTCTCTTCAATTTTTTTTCTTAATTCTGAACATCGTTTTCGGCTCCCAACAAAGACCTTAGCACAAGCTGACTCACTGTCTGAATCTAGACAACCTTAAGATCCAAGATCAATGAAATAAGTTGTCTTAAAAAATCCAAAGTTCCTTAAAACATCGACTAACGAACACTTGTCGACAGATAAGTTCCCTTTTTTCCTTCTCCGTTGCCCCCGAAAACCGATAATAATTCCATATTATAAAGTTAATCTTGCTTTCAAATTCATACCCACCTGCATATCATTGGCTTTTTGCAGCTGGCTGGCATATTCATTTTTCGTATCCTCGCACTGCTGACTTTTCGTCGTCATATTTATCCTTTGTTTCTCTACCTCGGCTCGTGACAGGTTGAAATCGGCATCCGCTCTTTGATAATTTTCCAAAGCTTTTTCTGCTTCCTTGAAAGCTTTCTCATAATTTTTTTTTGCTCTATCTAAACTACTTAATTGATTCTGCAAATTTCCCATCATTTTTGCTCCTTCTTGTAAATACTAAAAAAAGAAAAAAAAGAGCCTTAGAATGATTTGCAAAAGGATTATAGCGCGCTCGCCCGCACACACACACACACACACACACACACACAAACATGTATTTATAATTAATTATACGTGACACAAAGTTCCAAATTTATTACTTCAACATTAACTAAGCTTGATACATTATAATGTTGAAGTTTAAATTGTTCAAAATTATCCTGAATTTAAAAAAAAGATATAAATGAAAGACCCACGCCTTTTTAGTAAGATGGATAGCAAGTCTCATTTCCCTCCTTAATTGCAGCAAGACTTCCGCTTAAAGTTGGCAGTGGATCACTCCTCAACCCTTTATACCATCAGCCATAACATCGAAGAACATGATCATCTTCCTAAATTGTTCATTCATGTTTTCCCTTGTTAATGTTTTTTCTCTGCAGCATTCAAAATTCATAGTAACTAATTTCCGCTTTCTTTATTAAACTTTTAAAGTGCGATGACAAAAATAAATCTGTATTACTTCATATTAAATTCTTTAATGAGAAATAAACTTACTAAATTCTGGGACATTTTTATAAATACTGAATTTTCCTATTATTAATTAATGCATTAAGTTGATTAGACTGACTAAAAGCCGAAATTGGTTTTGGAAACTAGGTTGACTCAAATTTTATGTGAGGATCCCGGAGAAATTAACAAATAAAAATAATCTGAGCAATATTAAATTTCATAAAAGATTTACTTAAAGAGTAAAGTAAAAAATAAGACAAGAAAGTTAAGTGTTGATAAACTTTGTATTTATTCTAACATAATGATATAGTTATTCAGGAGCAGCATACAACTCGGAAGTTTGTAGCATCTCCATATAAAATAAGTTGCCCGTGAATCCTCCGCCCCCCCCCCCCGAGTCTTTGTATTAAATATAAATATAATACGATATTTCCAAATTGTTAAATACCTTACAAATATTAAAAAAATTAACCATGAAATATAAAACTTTAAGATATTAGTCTTGTGCTGTACTGTGCTTAATCTATTATACAGAAAAAAACCGCTACTGCTCATATTGTATTTCAATCACATTGTCATATATCATCTGCCCTTACTCCTAAACTAAATTATTCGCAAAAACATCGAATCAAAGAAAATTTCATGCTCATAAGAGATTCCGATATATATGTATGTATATCTGAATAATATTGGGATTATAATATTTACTTATAATACATAAAATTTTGGAAATATATATAATTTTCCTGAGCAGTAAACATTAACAATTGAAGAATATCTCTTTAACACAGCTTCTTTTTTTAATATTGATGTTCAAAACAAGGAATCTATGTATAACATCTTTAAAAGTATGATACAATTTACATATACATGAAAATAATTCCATGATTTAAGATGAAAATCAGACGGGAAAAATTTTAAAAAAATCCATGTAATCCTGAAGCAAAAAATGCGTCGCAATATTTATAATGTAGATGAATGAAACCTTTTATAAATTTGGGGCACTTATATCAATCTAAGACGTCGGAAAGTGACAACTTATAAAAGATCAACACATTATTCATGTAAGTACTTAAGGTTATACATTAGATTCTATACAATAAAGATCCGATTAATCATTTTGAAGGATCTTTAACCCAGAAATTTTAACTAGAACACAAAATTTTTTTTATATTAATTTTTACTGTCTATTCTGATTAAAATTAATAACAAAAAGAATCAGAACAAAGAGAACTAAATCTTTACGACGAAGGTTGCCCAGTATCCTAAACTACAATACTCTCAAGTAACATCTTTGATAATACGAAATTTTATAAAATGGTCAATGAGAAATAAAAAAAAAAAAAATGCAACCTAATGCCAAAATCTAATAATTTTTTGACTTGCAGACTAAAAAAGCAGAAAGTTCAAATGCAGACATAAAAAGCACATGAATTTTAGAATATGAAAAAAATTGTGAAAAAATGTTTCTAAATAGATTTAGAAAATACACGAGTTTAAAAGTTAAGCTAAATAAAATGAAGAATAAGAAACGTATACATATATATATAAGCCTTTTAAGTAATCTTTTGAGAAATGATTGGTAAATATTCTAATTGTCGTAATAAATAAAAAACTGGATTCCAGGACTTAAGCTCGTCGCAAATTTAAATGTAGGTTATCTAAAAAGGAAAGTATGAAACTCCAGCTTTAATAATTGATTTGAAATTACATTTGGCATAATTCACATTTAATAAACTTTTTAGTTAATATTATCGATCTAATCTTATTTATTCTTATTAAAAGTTATTTTAAAAATTTAACAATTCCTTGGGATTATACGGTGAATACTGAAAGGCAAACAAAACGGCTGAATGTAGGAAATATTTTAAATTATGTATAAATCAATTTGTACGACTTTTGCATTTACATTATATTTAATAACATTTGCATTGTCATAACATCCTTCACAGAGTATTGTGAAGACGTCAATAAAAGAATCAATGCCAAAAGAAATCTTCGACGACGTCAAATAATTCGGAGCTACACCCGAAAAAGAAAGTCAAAAGAAAACGAACGTGTTATGAAAATACCGCGATGGATCAAACTCAGATTTAATGGGAGATTTTAAAGTGCCCACCAGAGCAGGTGGGAAAGAACAAATCCACTTATTAAACGGCCGTGTGGTGAGGCAGTCCCTTAAGAAGCGCAAAATTTGCAGCTCGGCGACTGGGCGTTCGCAGAAAATTCGCAAATGGAGAAAATTGTCCCGAGAGACAATTTGCTCACTTAACGCGATGGCGGACGCGACACATTTACCTTAAAGTGCAGTTGCAAATGCCATCATTCGAAAATTAGCATCCCCATTTGCAAATGTAAGTGCGACCAATCCCAATTCAAATGGGATCGCAATGTGGAAAAAGACGAGGAGACGTCGATGGACGAGAAAAAGTGACGCCGAATATAAAAACCAGAAGGAATTAAGGATTAATAAATTGCAAGCTAAGGGACCGTGCCCTTTAACAAAGTCGCACTTTTGTAAATTAATAAGGGAAAGTTAAAGGGAAAAGTTCGTGATTTTTCTTTGCGGTCGGAACATGCGAATCTTTTTCGCCGTCAAACGAAGTTTGACACGGGTTTCGAACCGCTTTTTGGAGCGCAATCGCGAAACCATCGCGGTCCAAACGGAGAATAATGGCGAAAAACTGGCGAGGGCAAAGTTAAAACCCACGCAGGAGGCACGAACCGGATTGAGGGACAGCTCATTCTCCGGTCGATCGGAGCATTCAACCATTGCTAAATCCCACCCGTTAATCCGCGAATGGGGAATCCAGCCAGTTGTTCCAAGGACGGTGACTCTTTTAACCGCCAAGAAGCAACGAAAGTATCGCGTTCGTGCAAAATGATGCAACCCACGAGCCACTTATTAACCGAGCAGCGAACGGGGGGCGAAAACCACGGTCGGGCGCTGTCATTCTCGTTCATTCATTCATTCATTCATTCTTTCATGTTGCGTTACCATTGTCCTCCGGCGTTTGTCGCACGGGCCGAAATTCGATAAGTGCACGCGGAAACACAACGGTGGCGAAATCGCCTCCGAGATTATCTGCTCTCCGCCGCGGTGGTCGCTCCTTTGAAATTACCCCGGGTTGAAGATTAAAACAATCTCAAACCGCTTTATCGGGATAATAAAACCGAAAAAGATATTCTTCGATGCAGGCTATGAGACATTTTATCAACGGGCAAAACGAACGCGACTCTCTCCGCGGACTGCCTCCGCCTGATTGCGCGCTTTTAGAAACGGCGCAATCTAATGGCGAAAATTCAAATTCTCCCATTTGGAAAATCTCCTCTTATAGAAATTTCCGTTTCGCATCATCGGCAGCGTCAAGTGTCCGACCATCGGCATGTCCTGAATTTTCAAGCCTTATACAATCGAAACAAAAAAGAAAAAAAAAATCGTTAATTTTATTAAAAGAAAGCTCCCGTTGCATGATGTAAATTTAAAAGAAATCTCGCATTCGCCGTTTGCCTGAGCAAAAGAAAAATTTCACACGAACACATTCATTTAAAACACTTACAATGCATTAACTCTGTGACAAAATTATATGAGATTTATGTTGGTGCGCCAATGCGCATTAAACACCGTACGTATTTTCGCTTTCTGGAACAATGTTAATGCTTCCGATTCCGCGATTCCCGAACTAAAAATTTCTGCTTTTGGTGTCCCGCCATCAAACCTGAAACGCTCGGCGAACCTTCTGCCCGCGACTCACCTTTTTCCTTTCCTCCCTGAAATCCTTTACAAGTATCGCTATTTCATTTATCACGTGAGCCTGAAGATTTTCCGCTATGACCTCATGCTGACCGGCAAGGTCCGTCACCTCTTCCATAACGTGTTTAAAAGCTATGCATGAAGTATACCTGAGGAAGAAAATTTTAAAATTTTACATTGGCCGAAAGTAAAAGATTTCTATGCTGCGTAATTAAACAAACGCGTTTAAAATAAAGGACGGGAAGGAAAAAGTCGTAAGTGGGATGCGTTTTTGTTGTTGTCTGGATATTTTCATACGAAGTTTTAAACTTGGCCCCGGCTCTTGGGAAGAGCGCTTAAGGCCCCCTTTCTCCCTTCTATTCGTCTAAAAGCTTTGAATTAGAAAACATTCAGACGCATGAAATCATCTTCTGATACGACGTTTTGAAAACCAAAGCTATTCTTCAATGCTGATGCCTGCTTTTCCTCCTCTGCCCCGAAAATTACAAAAGGAGAAAAAATATCCCGCTTTCGTTGTGATTAATCACGAATATTGACGACGATATTGAACATTTGAAAATTCTTCCCTTAAACATCGCTCAATCGGCCATCCGCAAAATCATAAGACGATGCTGATATTTACATGATGGATCACGGGTTTGTGCGAGCGACCCCCTCCGCCCCCGCCCCAAGCAAGGTATTTGCAATTCGACATGTACTTTCTCGCGGACGCTTCGGGTCAAATTACCCATTAATGCATGGAAACTTAAATTATAAATGACATCTAATTACGGTAAGGAAGTGATTAATAATTATTTCTATAATTTGACCAATTCAAGCTTTAAATGGGCAATATGATGGAAGAAGGAACTGATCTCATCAAAACGCTCCTCACTTTTACAATTGCCGGGCGGGAGTCTCGCTGAACACCGGGGCTACTGTTCGAATAGGGAATCAACATTAAAAAGCTCTTAACTGACACAAGCGACCGCGTTTCCATCTTCGGAATAACCCACCCGATGCACTTTCTATGATCTGCAAAAAACATAACGTTCGAAAAAGAAAGCGAAAGCTCCAAATACATTACACATACGATGGAGGTTTGATATTACGGTGAAAAATAATTTTAACCCCCTGTGAATGACCGAAGAAACTCTCATTTTACCTCGCCCAAAATTAAAAAGAATTAATTTTTATTATGAAAAAGAATGCATCACACTTAAAATGATTTTTGCGACGGAGACTGCATCGGCATATGCGTATGCTAAAAAATAATGCAGAAATAAACGTTTTCAGCATTCCTAACGACTCGATCTAAAATGTGTTATAGGACAGTTATGGACGTTAATGTTAAATGTGGACGATTTACTGGACTTTTAATTAAAAAATAAAGTAAAAATAACGATAAAAAATGATAGCAATTAATTTATTGGAAAACTACCCACAATAACAATTTAAATAACGCAAACTTTACCAGTTCAAATGATAAAGTAAAACAAACTGAGATTTCGTTTGGTGCTATTCAATATTTAAAAAATAAAAAAATAAAAAAAAACGCTGTACAAAAAAATTATTCATCAAAAGGTTTGCTAAACAAATGGCGAATGATGTAGGTTGTCAAAATGTCCTGCTCTAGTCACGCTACCCACGCTGTAGGATTCCCTAAAATGAGTTTTCTTTTTTCCTTGCACGTTTTTGATTTATTCATTCCAGTCACCATAGCGGGTTTGTCCGTGAAAAGCCTTACAGAGTCCAACATAATCCAGAAGTCAACAGAGATTTGCCACTTTTAAACTTGTTTGCTCCAAACAAAAATGAAGGGAATTAGGCTGAAATAAGCTTAGATTTTCAGGCCTAAAAATGTATAACGTGCATCTTACACAAGAATTTCACATCAAACGCGATACTTCTCGTTAGATCGTATCTGGCTGCATAATATGACTCCAATCTCAGTTGTTAATATTTAACATTTTATGAAATAATTTTCATTGCCATAATTATGTAACGATCTAAAGTAAAATGTTCCTTTTTCTCCATCTTTGTGTCAAGCACTTGTTGCCCTCTTCGGTCAAAAACGTTTTGGCATTTCGTCCCTGCCAAATATGACCAAAAAACGGAAAATTCGTCGTTTGCTTTTATTATCAGACATCCGACTTGGAAAAAAAAAATATATATAGGACTTTTACTTTTTACGTAACAAACCTTTTACATCTCCCTGTACAGCGTAGTAAGAAATTAAAATCCAACTTTTTTCTCACAAATAAACTAAATTTCATCTAGCTATATTATATTCGCGATGTATCCTCCAAAAAGAACTCCGAGTGCATAATATTTAAAACTTAAAAAAAAAATTCTACTTACTGAAAATCCTCTTCATCTTTTTTTTTAGGTTGATAAGTTTTAACTAGTTTCCTGTAATGAAAAAATAAACTGAATTAATATAAATCCCAGTGACATTAAAATAACTGAAAGGATCGAAAATGAAACGATTATATCGGTCACATTTGAGTAATTTATCTCAAAGAAACAAACATTTGGGATAATTTTATATTTCATAATAAATCAGATTTCTGCATTTTTGTTAAACTTAATGATTCTCGAGCATTCTTCAAGTAGTCACAGTCAAAGAAAGCCAACATTTAAATAACACTTTTCATATCCTTGAGTAAATAAAAAATAAAATGGGAAATTTCGTTGATATAATTTTTAGTACAGACAATTAATTAATTCACGATTCAGATGTGAAAATCTTTTTTCATTCATGTACAAAGTGACTAATATGAATGTGTGTGCGTCTATATGTGGGTATGTGTATGGGAGAAACGGCAAATTTTACGTTGTTTTTCAATGCGCAAGACTGTCACGGAGGAGGAGTGTACGTACCCCAAAATGACTGACGTTTCTACCGAATGCAATCATGTATAGTTTATTTGTTTCTGACTGAAATTGAACATTAAAAGGTTTAAAAAAAAAGACAAAAAAATAAGGAAGACACCTAATAATGTATCTGTAAAAGTTCCCTGTAAAAGCTTAAAGTTAGGCATATGACGAAACCACTGAAAGAAATTAAATCCAGGCTATTTCTTGCTCCGAGACCAACTCTGCATGAACTTGATGTCATGTCATCTTGAATAGCAGAATAAACAAGTGGGGCTTTTAACCGAACAATGGATGAATAATTTATTTCTTTTTTGCTATATATTGTGGTCACCCCATATGGTCTAAGGGGCACTCCCGACCAAATCTCATTTTTTGTTCTTCTATCATGCAATAACAATCGGAATCAATAAAAAAGAGAAGGAATAGTTGACAATGAAATTTCGATCATAAAAAAATTACAGTAACAACAACAATAATAATAAGACATTTTATCTATGTCTGAATCTTAGATATAAAAATAAATTTATATTAAGAAAATTTTTATAAATATTATAGATATAATTAAGTCAGGATTAAAAAAAATTTTTTTTCCATTACAGAAGAAATCACTTATTCTATAAAAAGGACTATTTAAAGGAAGAGAAGGTCTTTTTCATGATCAAACAAATTATGACCTGACAAGGGCTTTTACTCAAGAAATAACTTTTTTATTTGACATTAAATGATATAATTCATTTTATGAAAAGAAATCGTTGCATACAAATACTTTTTCAACCATTAACATCGACAATGATTTCAATATCTGTGGGCCATTATTTTACATTTTCTCCTCCATTGGTTAGAGGATTAAAAATCATTCCTTGAACCGTATTATTTGAAATTTATGCATAATATTGGCTGAGAAAATATCTACAAATGTTAGAAAAAAAAACTGTTCACTTTAAAGAAATTGAAAGACAAATTACATTATACATGTGATGACATGTGTGTGATGTGTATGTATATGAGATACCTTTAATCAGTGAGAATAACAATAGTTATTGATAAAACATTTAAGTACATATTTATTCCAAAAAAATAATATTTGACTGGTTCCGAACTTAATTTAAATAGATAAATGGAAATTTTTGTCCTCCAAATGACCAGTAGCACACCCTTTAAATTTCACTAGTATGTAACCCAATATTTTTTAGATGTTGACGAATTTACCGAAAATGGGCGATATACGTGATGGCATGTTATTTTTTTGTCAAAGCCAGGTGAGTCATCTAAATCCAAAAAAGCATGTCATCAATTATGTTTCTGAAGTGAAACTATTTCAGAACTGCTACTAACTACTTATACTTTTCACGCCTCTATCAGCTACATGTAAAATATTAGAATAAATTAATTTTTGAAGCACAAAATTTTTCTTTTTTGAAAACTTTTAAATTTTATTTTCTCTTACCTTCAAAAGTCTTTCTTATCAGGATATTTAATGCTATATGATATTAAACTTGTTTTTTATATTTATCCTCAATTTGAACTGATATTAAAGAATATTTTTCCTCATCTAATGTAATCTTATCAATTAAACGCTGGCCTTTTTCATAAAAAGAAAAAAGTTAAAATGAAAAAAAATCACCCAAACAATCTTCCGATCATGTACCACAAAGCTATCGCATCGATGCGACAATGACCAATCACTGGATTTAGAATGGTTAAGTATTCATTCCTATATTATGTTACTCTTCCTCAAACTATATTATTACACCTTTCCTCCCGTTCAATTGAATTTCAACTTTATGAACGATATAGGCATATTTGCAATTAATTTATTTTTAATTTAAATTTACGTCAAATTCATGTAACACTTCACAACAAACATCCGAAGTACATATTTTGTGTTTCTCTGTAATCATTGATTCTGCTGGTAAATTTTTATGGTGTCTTATTCAATATTTTTACCCACATAAACATTCTCACTATAATCGTGTGAATCGAAGCATCGAAAATAATATAATTACCAAAGCATTTTTTTTTAATTTCTTTCTAAATATCTCACAATCGTGTGTGGAAGAAATAACAGCATAAAAGTCAAGGTAATATATTCTAGCAATAAAATTGTATTTGTTGTGAATATTTGCAAGTATGAATCAGATAAAAATCAAATTTTTCTTAAGAAATTGTAAATTATGAATATTCTATATCATTTAAAAAATTTTATATACATACGTACATCAGTTATGAAGAATATATCTTCAACGTAATTTTTTCCATTTTTTTACAAGTAATCTTGCCATTAGCTAACATGACCGTAATACCATCATACAATAAGAATATATAGAGGGTCTTTTCACCATGCGAAACATTAATACAACGGTCTCTTACAAGTCAAAAATATAATTAAAACGCTTTTTTAATAGCTAACTGAATTGAAACAATGTTTTTTCCATAGCACAGAACCAGATCCCTTTAACATAACCAATTAAGAATATGAGAAATTTATAAAAAGTGTATACAAGAAAGTTGTCGCCAACAAGCTCCATTAGAAAGAATAGAGAAGAAAACTCGATGCATTTTAATTAATGCGTTAAATTAGAATTATAACACAGATCGAGAAAATGGCATGTGGCCAAAGTATATATCCAAAAAACCTGATTTAATGTAAACAATACATCCCGAGGGAAACTGTTTTGGCATAAAGTAGCTGATCATCGGGATTAAAATAATGGTTCTTATATTTTCCATTAACATTCATAATAAATAGCTGTAATTGGAAATGGGCGATTCATCGCCATCTCAGACAGTGCCTAAACTACATCAAATATTGGTATTTAAAAAAAAAACCCCCCTTCGCATCTTTAAATGATTCAAACGAAACACATGGAACCTTGTTCTAAACGTGAAATAAATATATCTATTTAAGTAAATCGAAATTGATATGAATATATTTCGGTGCAGTTGGATAGGTTAATGTCATAAGCACCCAAAATATTTTCATTTACTCAAATTTGAATCAGTTTCTAGAAGTAAAGATAAGTTAACCAAAGCAAATCAAAACATTTCGGGAATAAAATAGCTCGAAAAGCAGCAGATATAAATATACTTCCCTTGATTTTGGCCCTCAAACCCTCAATTATATACTAATTTCTAGCTGTGGCGGTGGCCACAGAAAATAGGGTACGCCTTTCCTTATTATTTTGAGATTTTTCAAAATCCAACAAATATAAACGGGATAACAATGAAAGCTATCATTTGCATCGCCTTCTTTTAAAATGAAAATCCTAGAAGAATGAAGTTATAAAACATTTTTAAAGTAATTGTAAAACTACCAATTACACTTCTCCGTTTTCTAATGTTAACCGAAAACGTTAATTGAAGATTAAATTGCATATTTTAAATGTTAGCTTCCTTTTTAATGTTAATTTATCTATATCTTTGAAAATGATTGCTTTCGATTTCATCGAAATTCATGGTAAAACAGTATTTAATTATTAATCAATTTTCTTAATTCAATCAAAAATAAATTTCTTATGAATTACAATAATATATGTGACCAACTGAAGTGCTTAAGTAAGATATTTATGCACTGCAGTTAAATGAATTCCTATTGACTTACAGGTTATCTAAACATTTTATGCAATACTTTTATTCTATAATGTAGTCAAAACTATCGATTGATACATATATTTTCGCATATGTGAAAAAATTATTTAGCCGAAATCTGTTAAGTTTTTTTGTGAAAAGTTCTTTGATTTCTTTTACATTACCTTCTCCCCATTGGTTTTTCAAATTTTTAATAATTCTTTTTTTCTTTGACCTTTTATACAAAGTTACAAGTAAATAGCTCGTTGCAGATTACATGTAATTAGACAAGTATTCTCTCATACGTTATTAAACTTCCAACTAGTTCCTCTTACATATCATATACACCATGAACTCCATACCCTCTTACTCAAGTTAGAGATTTTGCCCTACATTTTAAAATGAAAAAACGGCATTGACCAAATCTTATTATACTGAATTTTTATTTTAATTCATTTGAAATCAGGGTTAAGTATAACATAAACGAAAATGCAAATTCAAATATATGACTTTCCCAGTTTGGAATTTTGTAAATTATATCAACTGTAAAACAAAAATCATTTCCACTTAGAGATTTAGTGCCTGAATATTATAATCATAAAATAAACTGAAAACCGAGATAGATTTTGGAAAGAGATCCTAAGAATGGTTATGATTCACTCTTTTATTTACTAATTATGACAAATAATGAAAATTTTTAAACCAGTCAAATTAAGGCATCCATAGCATCCTCCTTTCTACCATACTGCGAGTATTATTACACTTTTACACTCTTAAATATCCTGAAAATATCTCAAGAAAAAAATAATGAAAATTAGAAACAGAAATAATCAATATCACTTTTAGGTTAACATAAGTATTCCATTTAATTCGTTACTTCAATTATTTTATTATATCGACAAAAAAAAAATAATTTTTTCCATGACTCCTCTGTGGTTAAATGTTTCATTCTCCAGCCATTAATTTTACTTAAAGTTAACGTCTTCACCGCTTATAACCACTGATTCCCATTATCCATGCACTTTAATCTCGCAAAGAAGCAAGTGCACTGCTTCAGGCTTTCAAAACCTGCTTCTGCATCATAGTTCTCCACTTGCTATGCAAGAATTTAAAAAAAAATGAAACACATGCAACGAAAGATATTCGTGCGTAAAAAACATTCAACTCGTCGATCAAAGTTTTCAAGATCATTACAATTATCACTAATACCGCAAAAAATTGGCATCGTCGTTTTATTACGAATAATTAACAAGGACATAACTGTGGTCTCGGGGACACATTCTGATGTCCAACTATGAATAATAAATAAGATTTCAAAGGGTAAAACAATAAGAATTATAAGGGCAAGATTATTATAAATACAGATTTAAAACTTACAGACACTAATTTTTTTTATAATTTACTCTTCTGGTTTGTACAGAAAATTTTCTGTTCTCTCATCAATATTTATAAGCAATTAATTCTTCTACTATCAAAATATAAAAATATACAATGAAATAAAAAACAACCATATATAATAACTTATAAAATAAGTATACTTACTGTTATAAGTATATCTTTCTGAAATAAAAATCAAATTAAATATTTATAAATTTATTATATAAAATTCTAACAATTTTCAAACATGTAGTTCTCCTCTACAAAAAGTATATACTTTAAAATTACAAAAATGAAATCAAATTCAAAAATTAAAATTTATTAAATTTTATAAATAATCAGTAATTAATGATTTAAATAATGAATAATATAAATAATAAGTGACAACTTAAAATCATTTAAGTTACCATTTATTATTTAAGTTCTTTTCTTGAATGGCATTGCTGAAAGAATATTTCAACCTTAATCGCACAAAATATAAGTCAGATGTATTGTACTCGACCTTCAACAATCAGGACTGACATAGAATTCACTGTGGAAGTTAGATATCAGCTAAATACACGGATGTGTAAGGAATAATCTAAGTTCCCAAGAAATTATACTTTATTTATATATACTGGGAATGCGCATAAGTTAAAGTCAAATTAAATAAAATTCCCGCACTGGATAACAATTTTTAAAAATTACTTTAAAAGTATTGACATCAAACAAGAGAAAAATTATTAGAGAAAATATTGGCCGAAACTTTAGGAAAAAAAATATGTAAAGAATTTATACGGAAACGTGAGTTGGGTTTTAAATTAAATATAATTAAGATAATCACCCATTGTTTAGTTCCGGTAAGATGGAATAAAAATTGTACTGGATCAGGTCATATTATCCTGCTTTGCATATTGCCTTCCACCATTAAGCTGACCTATAAACCATATTTTGTGTCAGGGTAAAGCAAATCGGTCTCCAGTTTCTATATTATATTATAAGATACTAATATTGAAGGTCACAATTCTAAACGATGTAACATTTTCGGTTAGCCTTCGTCATGTACTTACAAATAATCCATAACCTTTTTTGGAAAATCCCTCACTTTTTTAATGGAAAAGCATATAATAATTCAAACCTTCGACTATTATCGACCTCAATTCAAATCGTATAATGCTCATCTATTATTAAGATTTCCTCGTTCACCCTCTTCCCTCCCTCCCTCTCCAGATTTTTCTTTTTCAATTTGATCCCGAGTAATTGTTAATGATAATAATGATCGATGGTAAAAAATGCTTTTTTGCAATCTCACTACACGCAAAATATTATTTTAAAAAAAATAGAACACGACTTTAATCATCTGATAAAATATTAATAATGATATTAATCGTTCAATAAATGGAACTGTGAAATTGTATTCGAATTTAAAAGTAAGATTCGCCATCTGGGGAACCGAATTTAAGCACTTTTCATTTGCATATTAACTAAGGGCGACTACAATTAATTTGTTGTCATCAGCTATTGGAAGTTAAAGTTAAAATTTTATAAGTTTCACTGGCGTATGTTAATAAAGCGACATTTAGCGTGTTTAGGAAACATTCGTGCATGCGAATATGATTCCCGGATAAGTAGCAAATGATAATTATCAGCGGAAAATTTACCGCAAATCATGCAAGTAGAAATTTTTACAGATCTATGTCGTTTTTTTTTAAGATTTCACAAAGCGCTGGAAATATAAATTATACATCAAAAATTGGATAACTTTAGCCTCGACATTTTAAAGGATGACACATCTATCGATCTCACAGAAACAGTTTTGCTTTATGAAATATCAAAATAACGAGGACAGAAAGAGAAAGCACAAAATAAAAGAACTGCAGCCTCAAATGAAGATGTATTAACAATTAATTATACCTTTTTTAAATAAAAATGAAATCCCGTTCATGATCATCAGTTTCATGATGAAGATAATATTGAACGGGTTCTCAATACTCTGTTGAGATATCTGTATTGAATAAAATATCTCTAAAATTAATGAAACTAAATTTCGGGAGTAGAATACAAAATGATAATCTTCGAAACTGTAATATAAACGACAAGCACAAGTATATCTTAGTAATTTATAGATCAATGTTCCTCGCCCAACCGGTTTGCTTTCATATGTAAAAAGATTTGCAAAATATCAAATTTTAAAAAATTTATTGTGAATGCAATATAGTATGAATAAGTACAACAAAATGTTCATCCTACCTTAAATTTTTGGCGTATTCCAATTCAACATTACATCTATCCTTTATAAAATGACCATATTTTTCTAAATAGTCTATTCCCTTTTGCGTATGTAATGATATGTTTTCGAACTGATCCTGAAAATAAAACAAAAAAAAAAGAATTAAAAACTTTGGACTTTAAAAAAAAATATTGCAAAGACCTGCAATTATACATAGACAATTCTATTTATCGGTTCCCAATTTATGAAATATTATATAGTAACGACTTTATGGTTATATCCAAATAAAGAAGATTGGAGAAACAATTATTCTGGACAAATACGTAGATTAATGAGAAGTAATATCATTTTCAGAAATAGCTCATATCGCTACAAAACTAATATCAATATCCACTATTAAGATTCTTTCGTCCGCATCAGTGCACGGAAAAGCATTCATTATAAAAGCTAAAATTTTTAAGTAATTCGAAAAAATATTTTTCTAAAATCTTTCGCTTTATTTTCCATACGCAATATACTTAAGCAGTGGGTTCCGATTTTTTTTAATTCATATTTTAATATATTATTATTGAAGGTCAATATAATATCGGGAAAAAAGCCCAATTCACTCCCGATTATGTGAAAAAAACAATCGACAAAAAAAATGCCTGACGCCGGCCTTTATCAACAACGATCTAAATACAAATCATTTATGAACAATACGCTGCGAATGAAAATAAATTAATTTCAGAAAAAAAAAAGAAAATCATAATCGTGGTAAAACATATCATCAACCTGAGAAACCCCTTCATTTCGATGTACATATTTAGGGTGCAACACTATAGTAAAGAGGCACCCTGTAAAATTGCCTAAAGAAATTTCCGGAGATATTTTCCCTTGAACCCAGAATCCAGAAGCAGGTGAACCCATTACAGACAAAGGCAAAGATCAGAAAAGCCACGTAAAGTGCAGCCTCGCCGAAGTGAGTCGACTGTATCGAAAAGATATCAACTGAAAACGATACCTGAAACCCACAAAAATTTTTTTATAACAAAAGGTTTCTAAAGTAAAAATATCATATTTCCTTAAGGCGGGTTTTCATTCGCGACGAGCAAAATCTACACATTTCATAAAATTTCCTGTATTTAATATTTACGATTGATGCAAGGCAACAGTTGCCTTTCAAATATTAAAAGTTTCTGAACAAAAAAAAAGACAGGGAAAAAAAAATCATGAGAGAACTGCAAACTTTATTATCATTCACTATGAGCACGATCTTTATGGGTAAGATGCACGTTAAGGATAAATATGGATACAGTTTAAAATTTAAAGTATTAAACGATATAAATTACTGCCATGCCATATTGCCCTTAATTTTCCTGTTCGCCGATTATTTGATTTTGATCTCAGACCACCAGAATATATATAAAATATTTTTTACATAATGCTTATCTCATACAAATATATATATTTTGAAACTTTTTTGTAGTAAGTTATTTGAAAAAATAAAAAGGGCGAAAAAGAACATGGGGAAGAGGGATATGAACTTATAGCGAGCACTTACGATATATATTTTAAAATTAAATAAAACTAAATTGATAAATACAACATAAAGGATATTAAAAATAAAATATTATGCATTCAAAACATTAAAATTAACATACTATACTACCTCCCGAGCATCTCGATGAATTCACTTTTTTAAAACAATAGCAGAAACAAATTCCTTCACACTACAAATGTTACATACATATATATATACATATACATACATATACAAATAATATTTTAAATACATTTTAATTTTTATGACGAAAAAACAGTGGCATTCTAAATTAAAACAATGACATTTACTTTTCAATTACAGGGGAAAATTTGCACCTCATTTTGACTGAGAAAATTCCCTTATTAAATTGACATTTGAAAATAAGTATGATTGTCAAAAAAAATTCCAATAAACATTTATTGTATATTATTTCCATTATTATTATTGTTATTATAATGCAATATTGTTGCATTATTTAATTAGAAAATGTTATATTAAAAAAGAAAAAAATTTGATAATGAAAACCCACTAAAAAAAAATCTTTACTTAAGCATAAAACCGGCGGAAGTATATAATAACCGGTTCTGATTAGGTCTGTTCGTATTTCAATGTGATTATCCTCGAGATGATATACAATGAACTATGAATAAAACTGAAAAAGAAGGTCACGATATAGCAGAATTATTTTCAGGCATTGCATTAAAAATTTCTTTGTACGCCAACCGGATTTCAAAATTGAAAAAAGCCGCAAAAATGATTCCCGAATATCTTTGTTCTCAAATTCCTATTTTCATGCATGGTCCTGACCATGTTATAAAAAAAAAAAAAAACTTTTATCGTTATCGTTAAACATTTCAGCCACAGCTTTGTGCCCATGTTGCTTTTCACAACTGTTTCATATCTATTCCCAGTATTGAAAACTGAAGCCTGAGCGAGTTATTTAATGTAACTGCTGATAGAGTTTAAAAAAAAACTCACAATAAATTACCTGCTATCACGCACATTACGAATGTTACGATTACGAAAATATTTTTCAAAATAATCAAAAAAGTTAAGTTACAGAAGTACCATTCAATTTAAAAAAATTAATTAATTAATAATTAACAATAATGATAATCTCATATACGTATGATTAATTACATGTATTTTCAGACATTTTGGTCAGATAAAGGAAAATGATATTGGTCTGGATTTTATAAAAATAAAGATTAGAATATATTTGACGTTAAGTGTTTTACGTGAGTTATTAGATAACTGATATAAAATAAAGAATTCATTCTTTCGGAAGCTATCACGGATAATAGACACTCATAATAATTTTTTTATGCTAAAGGAATAAATTGTGGTATTGAAAATTAGAATATATTCATTTATATGACCAATAGTAATGGAATGATCGCTATAGAATTTGCTTTTCTGATATTACAAAATTTTTCAAAAAATTATCAACTTGATTATAAACTAATTTAATATATTTATCAGCATTTTATTGAATTTTGATTCCTTAACCAATATTTATCTTGCACTTTCTTTCAACACAAGAATATCTGACCCCGCCTCTTAAAAAGAAAATTATATTAAAATCTCGCTGGAGTTTGAAAATTTTAAATAAAATTACCTTCTGTATTAAATATTCAAGGCCATTACTTATCCATACGTGTCAAATTTATAATAATAATCAAATCAAAAATTATTTCATGGGTAAATATCTCATATCATCTTTTTTTATTGCGCACCCCATAATCACCCTCTGGCAAAAACACATAGAATTATATAATGAAAATGAAATGAAATATAACAAAAAAAATCAAAGTTTATAGATGACTAATTAAATATTACACTTAAGGCATTAATATAAATTCTTATTGGGATTTCCGTTATTATATGATGTCTCACATATTCTTTTACAAAAAAAAAAAGTAAGGCATATTTTTATAATAAAACTGGTAGTCCTTCAAATACAATTTCATTATTAATTCTTTCTGAAATAACTCAACAGTTTAAAACTGTATAGACATCTCATCATTAGACGAACCGAATAATATTAATAATTCCATAATATAACAAAAATAACAATAATAATTAATTTTCTAAATATTAACAACCCCTAATAACGGAGAAAAATTACAAATACAAGTTAAACCAAAATAAGACTGTAAATAACATTATTGCCTCTATCGTCGAATATGAAAATGCACAGAACAACAAAAATAAAATACATGAGAGGACATATATATAAAGAAAATTACGCGTTTTAAGTTCTAAGATAGATTGCATGTATTTATGTTAATCGGCAACCTATATTCTGATCTATTTGAATTTATTAAATGCTTAAAAAATGTATTCTTTATTTTGTTTGGAGATTCCTGAATTCCATTTGAAATAATAGTAAGTGCAAAATCTGAAATTTTCTTTCTTGACACAATTATTTATTAGTTGACTTAATCCAAATTTTTACAGTTTTACAAGACGGCGATTGCAAATCGATATTAGATCGATTTTTTCATTTATTGAAATAAAAGCAAAAGCACATAAATTAAACAAGCATAAAATATTTTACAAAAATATATATTAATTTTTTTCCTATTGAAACTAAGTATTTTATAGAAAATCAAAGGCGAATGAACCATGACACATTAAGAATGAAAACAATTAATTTTATTTTAAAGAAAAACTTTTTTTATTGTAAATGTTGTCAAGTAAAGATAATCAGTGACATTTAAAACTGTTAGCTTTAACTTAGAGCATTATCTAAATTTCGGTAATGTGCAAAAATATTATTAATGAAGTGATATTAATGAAATTAATATCACAGGTTCATTAACGCCATCATCTTCGCTTTAATATTGTTTATGTATTTATATCGATAATATATTTATAACTTAATAATCTTTTCGCGTTATATCTAACAGCAAGTACTAGGGAGTGAATAAGGCTATTGTGCAATTAGCTATTCATGATTGTTTTACTGCTTGTACAGTGACAGTAATAATAATTTATACATATGCAGCAATTCGTATTCGTCACATTTAAAAGGAAAATGTTTTGATTTACACGGGATTAACATTAGCCAGATATTAATTGCTTATTAATACGTCTACAATTAAACTTGACAGACAAATCGCTGGCATCTAACCCAAAAAAAGAGAGAGGTAAATGAAAATCATATTTTAGTTCAAGAAACCTTCATTAAAGCAAAAGAAAAATATGTTAAAAAGAGTTGAACATCTGCATCAATGAGCAAAATAATACGGAAATACTATTCAATTATTATTACCTAACAAAGCAAATGCAACATTACAAAATATGCTTGGATGAAAAGTCGAAAAGTTTGATAGTCTCGATACTTGGAAATATTAGAAACTTCAAATTATATTTCAGCAAATATTGTTTTTTGCAAGTTCTATTTATTTTTATAAGTTGTCTATTGGCACGATAATCATATTGTTTGACATCCACGCTGGCTTAATATCGATAAATATAATTCTAATTCTGAGCTTTCCTGAAGAATTTGACCACTATCAGTATTATGGTCTATGACCTTTCTTTTACTATTATTGCTTAAAATTATAGACCCGGATATACCAAAAAAAACATAATTTCAAATAAGATTCCGCAAGCTTCTGTCAATTAGAACTGCGAACGTTAAATGAACTTGATATTCACAATAATGATAGGCACTTGGCAATTTCACAAAATTCCTTAAGATGAGTCAAAAAAATTTGTTACTTTCACATTGAAAGAAAGTAAATATATAGTAAATAAGTAAAACAAAATTTGATATTTATGACGGATTATAGATTTTTCTATGTCAATACATTATTAACTGATTATCATGCCTTCACAGTTTCTTTTCATCTTTAATTGTAAATTAAATTGTAATCATAGTACTATTGATTTTTTTTAATAAGCTTTTTGTTAATTGTTAATTGCTTTAATTTTTCTAGGCAATTTAATTTAAACTGCAGATATGTAAATTAAAAGCGAATTTAAATTTTAATGAAATTTAAAAAGTTTTTTTTATATTTTTACAAGTTTTCCAAATTAAATGTTTAAAACTTCCATAAATTTTCAAAACGCATATCGAATAAACTTCACGTAAGATTCTTTCTCTGACGTCAAGACATCAATCGAAATTAAAAAGCTTGAAATGAACATAATCCTGAATTGATTAAATGAACAAATGCTGGTAGACGTGCTCTAAATTATTTCATCTGATTCATACATCTGAACCGTGAAAAAATAACTAAATGAATTTAAAACAAACATTTGAATGGTACAATAGCTAATAATGGTTGACCAGGAGCCTGTGCAATAATAGTGAATTTTGCGGTTGTAATTAATGAGTTATGAATAGTGAAATCCCGCTACAAAGATATGATCAACTTCCTTAACACCAACCAATTAGATCTAAGATTTGAGAGAAATCCAACAGAAAAATAATATTCGTCTTCCTGCCTAATCGGAGTAGTTCGATTAACTTTTGTTTGGATTAAGAATAAGCATATGAAGTTATAATTTATTTAAATGGCTCCGAACATACAGACCGGAAATGCTTAAATTAGTAAATGCGCTTAAAAACAGATGAAAGAAATTTTTTAAAAAATTACTGCGCCTTGCCAGAAAACTTCCTGTTTTGATCGAATTTTATACAAAAATATGATATAACAATAAAACTTAAAATTGTGGAAGAAATTAAATATAACCGTCCAAAGAATTTATTACGTTATTTTAATCCATTACTAAATGCAAAGTGAAGATCCTCGAAAAAATTTCAATTTTAATGCAACTCATTAATATTATTCAAAAACAGATGAGCACAATATTTATAAAAAAAAGAATGACAACTTATCTGAATATTACCTTCGGAATCAGCTTTTGCCTATTTGTCCATTTTTTGGTACCGCAATTTTTGATTGATAGCAAAAATAACAAGTAGTTGAGAAAATGAAAAATATTAAGACATTAATTTTAAGTAATAATTATCTAAGAAGCTTTTGAAATTTAAATTTTCTCCATGAACAGGAAAATGTAAAAAAAAAAGAAGCAAATTATGTTGATCAAATGAAAATCTAAAGCTGTCATACAAGAAAGGACGATTGACCCAATTCAAAAAAAATATATGAGAAACTTTGATTGAGTATCATTCAAATTATAATATCCAGTTATATAAAATTAACACATGCGAAAAGTAGAAGGCATTATAAATGAGAAACATGAAAGATCTTCATACAGTTTTATTTTTCCTTTTTACATCATAGATGGTCATCTATATTCTGATTTTGCCACACCCGTATTTGAAGCGACATAAAAAAAGGTAAATTTATATATTCATATGCAATATCAGAATATTTAAATTTAAATTGTAACTGACATATTTAGTTCTTGTGTTGTCACTTTCGTATTAATTTTTTTCTATTGCATTTATTAAAAGGTAGGTATTTAAGATTTTTTTTTTACAATAAAAAATATTTTCTTCATCCTAATTAAATTTATAAAATCTGAAAGTTTATTTTTTAATCACTTCTTTTAAAAATCACTTATTTTTAATATTCTGAACTTTTATTTTCTAAAAGTGTATATATATATATATTGTTTTTTCGTTTTTTGATAGATTGTAAACTTGAGGGAAAAAATTTAATGCTTTTCAATTATCGCAAAATATAAATCTATATCGAAGATGAAGAAAAATTAAAATAAAGAAATATGTGCACTGAAAATTATCTTTTTTTTAAAGCGAACATGTCAAAAATATTTGATCGTTCGATACCGCAATTGAGCTGATGATGACCAAATCAAGATGATGATAGAAAATAACATATTGCACGAAATAAAACTGCAGAGACAATCATCAACCATTATAAATCGGATTGGTTTTGTCCTTCATTGCAATTTCTGGATATCTGGCAGATTTAAAGTATAGGATAAAATTAATAATATATAGTTTCTCCAATTGTGATTACCTGATCCAAACGCAATTAAATCGAAAACTAATACTTTTGATGCATGATAATGCAGAGCACAAAGGTTCCTGAATAGGACGAAATTAAGCGTGGAAATCAAACTTAAAAGTTCGTGCAAAAAAAAGTCGTACTGCTTATGTAGCGGGAAAAAGAGTTTAGATCTGAACACGAAAGAAATTGTACATTAGGAGCTATTTTCGCCGCAATGAAACAGTGGATGTCAATGTGTTGCCTCAAGTGTGCAGCAACCGTTTGAAAGCAAAGTCGGATGAGTGGTATTCTAGAACGGAGAAATCATTCCACAACGGTAACATTAGATCACAGGTATTTTCAATAACACAGCAGAAACGCTGCCATATGGTCAGCAGGCAAGATCTTATTCACCTCACCAGTTCCTATGGATCCCCCTATTGTCGAATTATCAACCATTACTTCTTTTATTTTTAAAAACCTGGGAAAATAATTATTTATCCCTCAAAAACGGACATAGTGCAAAAATTTATCCGAGAGCAGTGGCCAAACAGATATCGAACAAACGTTCGTTATCAGGTAAATCACCTGCTAAATACTAATTACTATGAAAATTTTGCCTCTGAATTTCAAATAATAATTCAGATATGCTTCTTTCAAAAATTTCAATACATTAATATTTCTACGGCAGATATATATATGTGTCCGCCGTATACCAGATCAAATTTATCAAAATTAAAATACATTTTTAATCGGAGGAAAATAAATAATAATTATTTACTGAAATATTTATTATAATATTCAGTTCCTATTCATAAAGCTTTTATTTATTATCAAATTTGCTTTTGCCAAAAAAAATTTTAGTAAATTAATAAAAACCAAAATATAAAAAGTTCCCAATGAAAAATGTCATTTTTTAAAACATAACTCAGATTTATTGACAAGTTATTTAAGTGAATTATTTTCGAATATTACTGGATTGAATACAAATTAAATAGAAAACGAAGATTAGATGCTGATACAGTCAAATTATATAAGTCGTAAATTAAGATGAAGGCAAATGGTTATATCCAGAAATTAAGATCTTACATTAAGAAGTGGCTCACCACGATTAGTCAAATACCATTCAGGAGATAAGGAGGATAAAATTTTTAATGTATATGGGTAATTGGTTTTACTAAAACAGAGCACTAATGGTTGTAAGTACACTTTCGAAAATTAAACTTGAAAATACTTGTTCTATTTCTTACTCATCACCGCTGACCATACTGAGGAGTCTGTGGAAAAGTACGGGCTACATTTGGGATTTTCGAATTTGCATTTTTGCTAATGCATCGTGGAAAATCTGGGCTCTCCTATCTGATTTTGCATTTAAAAGCGAAACACGAATTAACGTGCCGTTACAAGGAAAAAATGCTTGGTTCACGAAATTTTCTCCCAAATATCCTCCCGGCCGTAGGCTACAATAACGAAAAAGAAAATCGAATTTTTCAGGGAGATCGTAAATTCATTTTTGATTAAAGAAATCTCAAATCTTTGAATTCGCTAATGTCTGCAAAGATGACTAAATGAAATAATTTCGCCAAAGCGATCGTTAAAGATATTTTCCACTTCTCCGGTCGCGGTGCACCAACGCACGCTTACTTCGTGCAAGTTACCGTAAAATCAGTTCGATGGCGATCAATTTTAACGAATTCAGAAACTATTTGTTCTGTTAAAAACTCAAACACTCCGAGGGAGCTGACATTTTTCATTGCGTGCCACGCGAATTTTCCAAGCATTTTCAAATTTCAACTAATTCCGCAACAAAAAATAAAAGGCAGGTTTTTTCGCAACGTGGAGAAAAATGAGGGAAAAAAGACGACGATTGAAAGGAGCGAGACTGCGACCGGGGTTTTGGAAAGGAAATTAAAGGGAAGGCAAAGCATGTCCCATTTGCGACTGGAGAAGTTAATTGAAAAAGCACATCCCACGGATAAAAATTACAGGTCCGCAAAAAGCGATCGCATCATTAACTGTGACTGGGTACCGTTACTCCTTCGCGGAGTCGGGCATATGCATGCGCATTCCATCGACGAGGCGCATTTGTTGGTTCCCCATCTTCGAGTTAATTAATTTGCGATTCGCATAAGGCGCAAAAACTATTCGGCCCTTATATGAGAGCGTTAAAGCCCCGCTTGGCCGGTGTTCGCAATCTTTACTTTCGAGGACCGGTGTTCGGTTCGGCCATTTTTAATTTCATTTCAAACGTGCAGCGTTCGCGTCTTAATCGATGGACATAATAGATCCCACGAAGACATTCACGTCTGAGATGTTGCAATCCCGGGAATACATGTTAATACTTTTATGAGAAGGGCCGGTCTTCAGGCAAGTGGTCCAACTCGAGTCAAGAATAACTCTTTCTGTTCTATCCCAATGGCCAATGACCTTATCGGATGTTGCAGTCGATTTGAAAAAGAGAAAAAATCAACAAACGCATTTAAAATCAACAATTCTGTATAATATATTATCTCGGCATTTTGCAGCAATTGTACTTTCTACGAAATTTGTCTGTCCGAAGCCGCCCTTTTTCTCGAACGGACGCCGATGTTATAAAAGCCTTTTCTGTAATTTTTCTACACGCCTTTGCGAATTGCGTCGCGACCAATGCTGCAGTTTGCTTTTTGCTTCACTAATTCGAAACGTAAAATTTTTGTCTCTCGGAATGAATTGCTGCGGAAAACCACTTGGAAAGGCAACTGCCGTGAACAAGGTCGGAGTTAAAAAAAATTCATCAAAACACGGAAAGACGGAGATAAAAACTTGTTAGCTAAATATTCAAATGCATCCGTACCTAATCCAATCTGAATTGTTATTGAAAAAAAAAAAAAATGAAAAATGTTTTTCTAAAGACATCCAATTAATGTATAAATCCTAAGGTATTTCATAAATATTCAACGATACCGAAATAATCGAGCGACACATTTCTGAATCCCTTCTTTCTCTGTCAGTTATGCTATCGAAAAAATGTAACCATGAACCATGAATTACAACTTCAAATGATGATAATTATACGGTCAAGACAAAAAATTGTTGCGCTAAATCGCTTTAAATACTCATAAACACAACAGAACCTGGGCAGTACTCGCAATAATCTGACAACGTACATTAAAAGCCAAACTATGCGTTAAACAATTAACAAGAAATATACAATGTACAAAAAAATTCGTAATTTGCAAACCATAAATGTTTAAAATCGAACTACTTTTTTTTCAATGATAAAACATAATAGAATTATGCCATAGTTAATATTTTTAATACTTTTAAAAGATTTAATTATGAGTATAAAATTTTGATTTTCGATTCAGACTAAGCCTCAAATTTCTGCATACATTGTTTTAAAAATGATATTATTGATTTAGATATAGAATAAATTTTGAAACTTTAATCTTTTGACAAATGATCACAATATTACGTTGCTTTCAGCGTAATAATACTAAATTGACACTTTTCAATAGCTAAGAAACGATTTTAATGTTATAACAAGGCACGAAAATTCTTCCGGTAAAATGAGTCGCATTAGTCTCCAGTTTGCCTAAAGAACTAAAAAATTTTCAATATTTTAAATGAATGAAAAACTAATAAATGATAATTACTAAAACGTAAAAACCACTGAGAAGTTGTAAAAGGTTATTTCAGAGGTCAAAATGTCGCTGATTCACTGCCGCAAATCCCCGGTCTCTAAAGCGCTCCCTTTTAAGCTTTTCTCTAATTATTTTCCTCAAGCAAAATGAAATTTATTGAAATGAAAAATATCTTTAAAGTCCTTAGAGGCCGAAAATTTTAGCGAATGATTTTTTTAAAGACAAACTCCAAAGTTTGCACGGATGCCATTATGCATCAATAATGGCTTTGAACACAACCTAAAAAAATTTCAAAGCAGTCTTATTAAATCATTATCATTGTATAAAAGATCGGTGCCACTATTGCAGAGAAGGTCAAAACATTTCATTGATATTCAAATCGTCTAAATCCTCAAGTTAAAATAAAACCATTATAAAGCAAACATGTTTATGAAGTATTGCTTGTGTTCATTTTATTTATGCTGCAGCCCCGACAGCAAACTAATTCCTAACCTCAGACAATGCATCGACAGGTGTTTTAGAAACAATTATTACATTGCCGTTTCATTATAAAACATATTTGAATGAATATCACTTTTTGTTGAAAATACGAATATTGTAGAATTTCGCTGATGTTATTAAGCAAAAACCTGATTGATTTTATTAAATTAACCTAGGCAATTTAAAGTATCACAGAAAATCCTAATATGTCTATTAAAAAATACACATTTTTTTTACATTTTTGCAGTAATATTCCGTATACGGTTATTACTTCTTAATTTGCTTTTCGTGATTTCGAAACAAAAGCGGAAATTTTAACATTCAATAAACATATATTACATTTAATTTTTAGATTTTTAAATTCTGATTTTTAAAAATGTCATTCAGCAGACACAAAACATCTTTATCGAAGAACACATTTTAATTCAGACAACGAAGCTCGTGTATATGTAAAAAAAATAAATCAACTCTGAACTGACACGTGTTAAGAAATGTAATACAATGTCTGACACATGTCACATTCGTTTTCTACCCTAAGTTCAAGCTACACACGATAAAAAAAGTATTTGCGAATATAAAAAAGTAACAAAATTATTTTGGTTTCTTCGCAATTTATGAATGAGAATAACGAATTGAAAAATTGAGAAAAATACATCTTTCAACAAATCACTAAACAAAGGTAATTCACTTAGTTTCTAAGATAAATCAATATTTTGTTTCTAGAAACTTATAAATTTTTGTATATTTTCTTATAACTTATAAATTTTTCAATAATTAACTTGAAAATTTTCAATAAAATAAATAAAAAATTATAAGCATTACAGTAACTTTTAAATAAATTTTTTTTTTAACTGAAAGTTTTTATACTTATGTTTCCTTTGATAAATGACAATCAGTTATTACATTGCTAAAATTAAAAAAAGGTATTGTTTTAAAGTTTTCGATATCTACCATTAACACATTGTTATTTTGAAAAGAGACGTGATTGTTATTTATAAAAGTGGGAATTTTGAACTTTTAAAAAAAAGAATCACTGAAAAGGTATTTGGCTTTTTGATTAATAAATACTTGCCACAATAAAATATTAAATTGGCACAATCTCACTCTTCGCATTATCAACAACGGATTTTAGTATATTTTCATTTCAATTCGATTCAAAGCAAATAAAAGAGTGAAATAGAACTTTTCTTTAATCAAAACGCAACACATATTTCTTTCATTTTTTTACTCTAATATAAAGACCTGTTTTCAAACAAAAATATAAAAATGTAGAAATAAGAGGAGTTACTATAAAAATAACTGGTTGAAAAGCAGTCATTTTGCACTGTTGAAAATATTACACAATACATAATTAAATTACCTTTTTAAGAAACATTAAAAATAAGTAAAATCAATCCTGTTTATAGGTAAGTTCTATAATTTCACATCATGTTCTCTCTGAGGCTTGAAATGTTGAATCAAAACAAACATTTAACTGCGAAGTTTTTCAGGGATCAAGGATTTTGATCCTAAAAGTACATATATTCTTCTAGCGAATATAAAATGAGTATAAATATGAAAATCAACAGCAACGTTTTGTGTGTCGCACTTAAAGAACAGAATTTAGCGAAGAGTAAATAAACTGTCACAGTAATTTTCATCTTTCCACGAAGCTTTCATCTTTCCACAGTAATTCTACAGTATTAGAGTTGAAATAATACATTGCTATCACAAAAGTGCAGTCAATTTGAATTCCAATCATTAATATATACTTTTAAAAAACTAACAAGAAAAATACTATGTCTAAAATTTGTATATTAGTGTTTCGGCCCTCCTTTTTAAACAAGTAAAAGAATATCTTTTTACAGAAGAAAAGACAATTTTTTTCCCAAATTTAAATGCATCGTTTTAGTAAAACAAGATTAGACTAATAATTTTTTCATAAATTGGGAACAAATTGAAAAGTGTAAGGTCAATAATCATTAAACTTCAAAACTTGACTGTAAATTATTAGCTGCCTTCATCCATTACAAAGTAATTATTAAGTCGACTTAGCAGCGCACAGTAAGCGCTATACGGCTATTACTATTTACTTTAAAATCATAATGAGTCTGAACGTACAGATTATTAATAAATAACGATTACTCATTCACCACGGTATGAATCTGACTAGCAATGATGCTAACAAATTAACTTTTATGTATAGAATATAGATTATGACTGCTAAATACTATTTTTTATATTATTGAATGTTACTACTACTACTACTACTATTATTATTATTATTATTTAATTATTTATTTAGTTATTTATTATTATTTAATATATATCACTTATATTAGTATATTTTTTTCAATTATATCATTCGTTTTCAATATTTAACATTATACAAATGCGAAAGTATCTCTAAATGAAACAATCTATTCTCTCTTTTTTTTTTACATCGTAAAAGCTATCAAGAAACAAATACCTGCGTAATCACTATACATGTCCTTGGACGGAGGTACATTGTACAGTTTTAGACGTCATTCGATCTAAAATTCTCCACTAATTTTCCTATAAAAATTTGGAACATGAAACTTAAAATATCGGGATTATTAATCTAAATCACGTCAAAAATATTTCCCCTTCAAAAAAAGTCAACACATTTTGCAACATAATATCAATTACAAAACAACGAGGAACCGACATTCATTTCCCATGGTTCAAATATTACGAAAAGAATAATGAGAGCAAAAGGTCAAAGGCGACAACATCTCCTAAGTGATAACCCAACATTTTCTCCTGCCCGGTACAAGTGGCATGATTAGGTTTTTCTCATTGTCACACATTTTCCGTACCTAATAATAACTAAAATCTTCCCATTACGCAAAATAAGGAAAAAAGAGGATCGTCTGTGCATTTAAGGGCGCACATTAAATAACCCTTCTCTTTGAGAGTCTGTCTTCTCGAATCATTTCCTTATAACATGCTCTGTAAAATGGAGCTTCTTACACGGAATAACAAACCAAAAACACATCGATTTGAATATTCCTCCTAAAATTGTTGATCTTGCATTTCTTCCTTCATTGCGATCGTGATTTGCCGAAGAAAAGTTTTCACTTTGGTAACTCCTCGGGTCAGGCAGCGCGAGGGAAGGAAAATCCGAACGGCCGGGAAAACTTAATCAAATCCCCATGCAGAGTTTCCCGACGCGAACTGATCCCTCACTTACCTGTAAAAGAAAAAAAGTTAAAGTATACGATTATGAATCATAAGCGAATTTGCCGATCGCGGTCAACTCAAATGACGACAGAACTGCCATCGTTTGAATTGTTAAAATTCCATCGGACGAAAGCGACAGAGGGATTCGAAATTGTTTATGCGAAATCGACGTTACGATTTTAACTTTTTTAATGCTTACTTCCCCGAGCAAACAGGACAATTAAACTGCGGCAGCAAACCGCGGCAGGATCTTCGCGATTAAAGCCCTCCGAGAAGGGCTGTCAAGTTAACAGTGGTGAGAAGATGGAAACGAAGCGAAAAGCGTTTTATTATGTTACGAAAAAGAGCAAATCGACTCTGATAGTTGCGAGCTGTTGCCCTGACTCCAATTGTTTGTTTCGCTGCAAGGCGAAAGTGCCCTTCGAATTCAAAAGCTCTAGTTGATTTAGGAAAATTCTCTTTATCACGGGTGCTTATCAAAACACAGTTGAAATTGATAATCAAGGGAAAGGAAGAATCTAATTAAAATTAATAAGTGCGTAGGAACTTTGGCAGTCCATGCAGGAAATACAGAAAGCTAGAAGATAAAATAAATTTGTCTAACAAGCCTGCAATATAATTAAAGCCGGCAGAAGATGAGAATTCGTATATCAAGTGGCGTCTAAAAAAAGAAAAAATATATTCAAATACAAGCAATAGCGGCAAATATCAAAAAATGCAGGTTACTAATATTTTGCGTATAAAATTAATGATGTTAATTAATGTGCATGAAAAATTGATTTTAACAAAATAAAATAAAAATTCGAATACTGTGCATAAAACTATTGCTATGCAAAATTACTGACACTAACAAGTGCTTTTTATATTTTTCATGGCGAAATAATAGTAATATAATTCTAAAAACTGGTCACATATTTAATGCAGATTTTTTCCCCTCATAAAAAAATTTGCAAAATAAAATTTAAGCTTGATTTAAAGTAAATAAAGAAATTTCATTTCGTGTTAAAGACTTGGGGGGTGAACTTCAGAAATATATTTTTAGGATATATAAATAAATTTTAAAGAAGATACATTTTTATTTAAGCACTATACTATTGTACCGGAGAAGTCGATTGATTATATCATGCAAAAAATACAAATCTGCCGCATGAACCCGACTAATTTCTAATATTTTTTGGTAATAACAATTATCCACAAGTCCTTGGTTGTCCGTCATTTTATCGAGAATGTAAAATTTTTTGTTGAAACAGTTAGATAAATCAAGTGGGTTATGAATGCTGTACGCAAAAGAGAAAAGCTCAGTATTTCCTGCCCATTTGCCAAAAATGAAAATAATCGAATGTTAAACCTTTATATTTACTACCACTGAATATTCTTTCTTTCATACTAACTTAGCTTAACTACAATTCATAGAAATGGAATTTGTTGTTCAAGGCGAATCACAAAGTACACGTGTTTATTTAAATATTTTCAAAAGTACGAACTTTATGCCTCGTGAATGAAATCGAGCAACAAAATATTTTAGGTGTATTTACTAAATTCACGTTAGAGATAGAATGCGAAAAGAAAAAAATCTCACATAAAGTCTTTACAACGTCTAAAAACCTAAACAAGTCAAATTTGCCTTGACTCTTATTATAATGTGACCTAGATTGGACTTTTCAGTACGTGCCAAACTAACATTCCGATCTTAGATTTTGAAATTTTCTCAAAGTATATTAAACGACTTTTCCCTTAAATGAACACCGAAAATGTATGTTTAACATTAGAACCGAGTCTCTTAAATGTCATTTAAGAACTTTTCGACATGAAAATAAATGACACCTCGACGCAATTTTCACTTTTACTTTGATGACTTTTCTAAAATATGATTAAATTTTAACGAAAAAACTAAAACCTCCAATTAATTAAACTTCTTACTTCTCGTGTAAGTGATGTTATTAGACACAGATATTTATTTACTCTTATTAATTAATCTGCAGGAGAAATTTTCTGATTTAAAAATAATAATTACGGATTTAAATATATTGATTTCCAATTGTTAATACGATTTATTTAAGATTTGTTGTGATGAGTAAAAAAAAAAGTTAATTGTAATTACCAATGCAGAAGTTTAAGACTTCAAATAGATGCGATCGACATATGGAATTAATCTAATACTTTTTCTGTGTTAATAAATACATTTTTATCTATCTGATTCTTGTGTTTTTCTGATTATCGGAGGATGTATATACTCATATCGATAGTATTTAAAATCTCACAGAGTAAGGCGAATTTTGATCAAAAAACCAATCAAATTCGAATTTACCTTTTTATTTTTTTGTGTAAAAAACAGTTCTTTAATATAATTCTGTATTACGTTAAATTTTAAAAGCCGCTAATTTTTCAAACTTCAATAACATTAGAAGCATTTTTATTAATAAAACAGATTTAAATATGATATTAAAATTTATTTTTTAAAATGCAATTTGGGTCGCAAAGATGGATCCAGTTTCATCAATATATTAAATTAGTCCTTACGCACGATTGATCACTGATGTTAACTTCCTAAGTTAAAAACTTAAAATTTATTGACAAATGTCGAGAATTATTCGTTTTAAGAGACAAATTATGCCAAAAAACTCAAAAGCATTTCCAATAATTGGAATAATATTCGAATGTATATATTGCATATCACTGACATGCGATCTCTTTTAAACCTTTAACAGCGAAACATGTTATCAAAATGTGAAGATTTGACTCTATCTAATATCATCGTTAGGCATTATTATATCAATATTGATTCAATTTCGTTGATTTTCTCAAGCCCTTGAACAAAGCACAAAATATGAATCGGAATTCGGATAAAAAAAACTGAGAAACCAAACCAATTTTTATTTAAATCGTTAGCAGCTAATATATTAGAAAAGTCAGCGACAGTAACGACTATTGATATTATCTACTGTATTAAAAAACTGAAAAAATGATGCTATAACATTGTTATTCTCGTACAATCAACAGTTATTTATTATTTTTGAAGACGAAGGTAGAAATTATCTTTTAGCGTTAGTTTTGATATTTATTATAAATATAAGTACACTTAATCGAAACATTAATACGTATCTAGCTTTGTCAAGGATCAGACACCACCCCTGTCAACATTTCATACTTGGTAGTCTTAAGCCAGAGACAATGTATTGGTGGTTAAATTCTCAGACGAGTTGGCAATCAATAACACCTTAAAAAAAATTAACTATTGTAGATTAAACAAGAAAAAAGATAAGAAGTTGAGGCGAAAAAATAATTCGTGCGGATTCGTCTATGGAATCCTGCCGAATGCAAGCTTTCTTAACTAAAACATAATGTGGAAAAAGACTTGAGACTTCAGTCCGACACTCAAAAAATACTACCTCCTATGTACATTACAAGATCTGCTCTCATTAAAAACAGTTATATCCGCATGAATTACATGTAAATGCCTTAGCTTCGTGTCAAATTACCACACGCAAATATGTGAATTTAACGATGGTAAAATTTTTTCAATACAAACATCCTCATAGAGAGCTAAGAAATATATCAACATCATACATAAAATACCTATCAAATCATTTCCTTTTTTGACCAACCGGTTAAGCAAGCAATGTTTCATAAATCGGAAAATTAATTTTACCCTAGTTACCTAATTCATTCAAGTTCGACATATCACCTTGATGTCTTTTGTTTAACGCGATTGGGTTATACGTAAATTATAAATCATCATATATATATATATACACAGATTCTATTCTCTAGATTAGATTGCATTTTATTCAAAAAAGAATTGAAAATCTCTACTGTCTCCACTCGACTCAAGGAAATCAAATTATCATTAAGGTTACTGCTAAAATGTAAAAAGACTAATAAAAAATATTTTAGATTTTAATCAACTTATTTTAACTCAGGTTTTTCATTAACCAAACGGTATCGCAAAATACCTAATGCACGATGAGATTTAGTTACTAGAAAGATTCTTATAAAACCTGTCAAACCGTCAAACTCACCTTGGAAATATCATTCGAAGTTCTACGGTGTTTTACATAAATAAATTGTATATTATGCTGACGCCAGTGAAATAGCCTCTTCAAACATTCAAATATATATATATATATATATATATATTTGAAAATTTGGATTTTCGTGATTCTTGAAATTACAGGTTTGGCAAAATAAACAATAAAATAAAATGTGACTTTTATAATCGTTAAGCATTTGAATTTTCTCCGTTCCATCGCTAATCCCTACATTATTTTGTCGCAGATTGGACTCTGAAAAATAACTTTGCGAAATTTTTATGAGGAATTTCTATCAAGTAGTAGATGCAATAAGAAAATAACTGCTCGACCCAGATCGACTTCATATGACTTATGCAAGACTTAATATCCGGATATTCTGAAGCCTTTAATTAAAAATCCCTCGAGAAACCTTTGAGACAAGTTATAAGCGTTTCAAGTTTCACGAAGCAACGAATTCTTTAGACTGAAATATTAAAAAAATAAAAAATTAAAACGTCAAACGCATTTCGATGAATACATAAACGATATTTAATGCTTTGCGATTCCCGCAAGAGTTATATTGTTTATGAATTAGTTTATGCTAACTGTTATTATGTCTGAAGGCATCATGAGGCAAATCAATAAATGAGTTTGATGCACTTTCCTTAAAGTTTAAGTTTCGAATATCAAACGCCGTTGAAGCAGAAGAATCGTCTACACATAAATAAATTTCAACACTGAAAAAGTCTGCTTATTGTGTTTCGTTTAAATAAGAAAAAAAAGTAAATTAAAATCGTTTACATAACTTCATGATTTTTTCCATTTCTTTCGCTTCCGTGGCATTTTTTTATGTTAACTTTTCCATTCGTGTAAACACTTGGATCAAATTTTAATTTTGAGGCGTTTCAAACCTTTCAATCTTCACAAGCTTCTCTTCCTCCCCTTGACGTAAAACAAAAAAGGCAGAAATCCGTGACGAACTACAGTTTATACATGTACACCAGGTCATACCCTTTGATACCATACATAATGAAAATTTTAGTCTCACACAGCAACGTGTGCTTCCAGCGATATAACATGAATAATCCCTAATAAAAATCAGAATTTCACAATAATTCAAAATTTTTTAAACAGACTTGAATACATTACTGACAATCAAGTTACAACATATTTCGATAGTTGGAATTTCTCAAATAAAATATTATGTACACTCAGGAAAACGAAATATGTATTTATTTCCTGAATATGAACAACTAAAATATGAATATGACTTAATCATTTAACATACCGAGTACTTTATTCAATTGTGGACGGTGTTAAAGCTTTCCATAATGCATGAGTTTCCTTATTTACCACATACCTTTCAGATGCTTGAATCACAGATTGCCAAAATAAGCTTAGGAGGAAGAATAGTTCTACTAAGTAAATAATTTAATATTACATTGGATAATGGTGAGAATGAATAAACAGAATGCAGGTAGATCATGTAATATAATATAAGGAAAATGTAATTTTATAATAACAGAAAAAGGCTTTTGTATTTTCAAAATGTTACATGTTATGAATCGATTTTTTTTTTAAATTAACAGATGGTAAGTAAACCCCAAGAAAAGGTATTCAACTCTGCATCAACGGCTTCCTCAGTAGAGAAATAACGAATCAGAAACAGTTCAGTTAAAGCTTAAGAAATTGTCTATAATACAGGCTCGCATATTACTTTTAATGAATGGGACAGAATTTTTTTCTTAAATAATTATTTTTCTTTTGCGTTCAATCAATAACGCATAAATAAAAATTTATCAACAACTGATCATTACTTCGGTATACAAAATATCAGTTTTAGAAAGCAATGAGGAAACTAACAAGGAACAGAAGAAAAAGGAAAGCAATAACTCGTTAATGGATTTGTTCATGTTGCTATGGGAATGATGAGTGAGACAATAATATATTTCTACAATAAGACCGCAAACCGACTAAAAAGATCATTTCTTTATTTAATACATTAGTAAAATTTTTTGAAGAAATTAAATGTTTACATAATTTCTTAAATCTGACTGTTCGGTTGCTGAATGCATACAAAACATATATATAATGGCAATATATGTGCCAGAAACATATATAAATGATTTAAATCACGTTATCAATTATATTCATTAATATCGCTGTGTATGGATTCATAAATATGTGTTATCAAATGAATATTTAAAAATTGCTCAAACCATCTTTTTTATCTGGGTAGTTATATTTATGCTAATAGAGGACAATTCAAATTTTTTAAAATATTCAAAAACTTTACTTTCAATTTTTCAATAATCAAATCTAATACATCAAAATCAGCTTAAACTTTGTCCGTGATCAAAGCAAATATTTTCATCAAATATAGCTACGATAATGCAATATTTGAAATAAAAAATGTTTTACGATTATATCAATGCAACAAATATACGTAAAAATTCAATCTTCACATTTATCCATGCATTATGATCCAAGTCAACGACCTCGCCGTGATTTTTACATGAATTGTGCTACATCAGTGATTTTTAACTTACCGAGGTGAGAAATTTTCTTTCTCTCTCTCTCTCTCTCCCCCCCCCCTCCCTCCTAAAATTCTCAGTTATATCGGAAACGAGAATCTTCACATCGTACGAGAACCGACGCCAAACAAATTTGACGATCGGAATCAATAGCGGCAAACCGCTCGAACTTTATTAGCGGCACACATACGAATTTATGGCCAGAGAAAAAAAAACGATGGTTTCCTCGCGGCTACGGCCTGGGCGAAAAAAAATAACGAATAAGACAGGCTTGTGACCTACATTATCCACTTTCAGAGCGGATAACAAAAGCGGTCTTCGGCTCGTTACGTGAAAATCATGCCCTTATCGAGGAGTCCGGGACCGGTCGGAAAATCCAAAAATCTCGCTTAAAATTTATTTTCGCTTTATCGTGAAACAAAACCGGGAGAAAAAAACCGACCCCTTCTTGGATAATAAAGTCTCGATTCAAGCAATGGGAGAAAATGTAATTTTACGAAAGGTTTCCCCAAGCTGAGCAAATAACGTGGGGATGATTCACCGGAGCCCGCAAGGAAAGCGCGTTTCGTGATGCGTTCCCTTCCACCCCGAATTTCCCAAACGCCAAACGTGAAGTCACATAAAACTCGTATATGAGAATAAATGGCGTTCGAATAAAAAGCGTATGGTGCGTAGATATTTGAGATGGTGTCGAGGTGAACCATTTCATCTTGCATTCTATGTGTCTCTTGTACAGAAATCTAGAAGATCCAACTCACATTGTGTACGGTCATTATTTTCTAAATGAAACAGTTTTATCCTCGTTGTGAATCTTAATATCCATTTGACAATTTACTGAATACATATCGCACATATTACTTTGATTCGGCGTTTTATTTAAAAAAAAAAATCAAAAAAAAAAAATCCAGTTTCTTAACCTTACATGGCTGGCACACGTTTGTATTCGATCCATAATTTTGAATATGGATTTTTAAGAAGAGCGATTGCCTTATTCGTGGGATTTTCTGGCATATAATGGTCGGCAAGAATATCTTAGACAATGTAACAGAATCGAAAAAATGCATTTTTAACTTCATATCCACATATATACATAAATTTTTTTAAATGTCTCTCACATTCTTCTAGAAAACAATTCAATCATTTATTCTAAATGAACTTTCTCTTTCGATTCGTTATATCATATTTGAAGAATGACAAACCAAACATTTCTCATTAAATTTCCATCTTCTCTCATCTTATTACGGGAAATTTATTCGGGGAAAATCAAATACCTCAACAATGGTTTAGCATTTCCAGCGAAAAATCATCGGATAGTAACTGCGGTTAAGCTTTCGCACATTTTCTTTTTAACCGCGGCACATACTTTTTAACCGAAGAATTATTTAACAGTGGTACAGCGGAGTGGCTTCAACGGGAAAATTACATAACGGAATGATATTTAGTTTTCGAACGATGATTACATTGAATCGAATATCTTAAATTCAACACGAAATGCAAACACTTTGTGTATCACAGGCTCATCTTCTCTCCTCTTTTGCACGGGTAGAATGATTCATTCCTCTCCTTCATACGGATTTGATCGTAAAAACAACTATATTCAAGGGGTTCTGGCACATCCGAATCAACGTCGTCTAACAAGGACAAAATGCTTCATTAAAATCGAGATATATATATATATTTTTTTTTTTTGTTTCCTCCTTTTAACACTATCATCGTTTTCAATAATGTAACAGTTACAAGGATAAAAATTTTCTCCACGCAAAAATGCGGATTGGTGGCATTTAGAGGACCGTCACCCTCTAAGGGAACCCATCGTGGCTTCTTCTTAATGGATTGAAAATTTGGATGTTCACATGGCAACATACGAAAACACGTTTTCATTCCTCGCAAGTCTGCGTTTAATTCATGCGAATTATATTGCCACTGCTTCTGATCAAAAACCGACATATTTACTAACAACTTATATCGTGAACCGTTAAGAATTTAATATTAACCGCTATCCAAAACGATATCGAATAATGGAGCTCAAAATATTCCTTCGGATTCCGACACCTTTTCACCCTCGTCCTTTTGAAGGATCTCTCGTTCTTTTTTGGAGGACAATAAATATTCTTCGCAGGATTAAATCTCCGAGCCAATGCTAAAACGCGTTGATTCTAAGCGTCGATTAAAAAATAAATAAATAACAATTCCAAATCCTGAAGGAAAACAACGTTTTCTTCTCCGTTTGTAAAGCAACCAAAACAACGAAAACCTCCAATTACGAAGATGCTCGTTAATAACAACTGAAAGAAAAGGAGACTGACTCATAAAGTCATTTCTTAAGAAAATGGGGTTAAACCAATGAACCGATGATGCTTTGTGACATCATCGGCAAGTGACTCACGCAACCTGTTGGCAGCCTGGCTCCCCTTTCCACTTGCCGGACACTTTCCGCGATTCCTGCGCAATGCCTCCGATGCTACCAACCCCCCCGGTCACTTCAGGCACGTGACTCGCCCTCAGTTTCCACCACGGAATTCCCCGACTCAGCCCGAGCTCCGTTCGAGCCCGACGGGAAAGCGAACGAAAGAGCGCCTTCTGCGCTCCTATCGAGGCCTCCGGCATCCGGGGATTCGATCCGCTGTCAAAAGAAAATGTGGAAAAAGCAAGAAAAACAAGTCGGAATTCTCCTCCCTTCCCCCCGAACCTCAAAAAGGCAGGTTTTTCACAATGACCACGTTGAAAACATCACGAGAATAAAAAGAAGAAACAGTTAATATTATTACCAATGCACTAGTTATTAATCTCGACGTCGGGGAGGGGGAAAAAGAAGAAAATGAGAGGTCTGCCTCAGCCGCTGGTTTAAACATCGTCCAAAATATCAAATGAAGCTAAAAATTCTTCTTCCACTCTTCAATAGGGTGGTATCACAATCAATCATAATCGAAGTTTAAAACAAAATTAAATTGACATTTACAAGACTTTCAAGCTGCCCAAGTATCTCCCAACGTCTACAGCAACATTTCCACTTCATAACACCAATCTCATCCACAATCCAGCCATCTATTTTTACTTTTGATCCGTTATTGACTACATATTTAATTCGCTACATGTATCTTTACGTAAGCAAAGTTCTGCAGTGCGATTGTATATTCATCTTAAAAAAAAAAAAAAAAAAAAAAAAAAAAAAAAAAAAAATTGTTT
>JAOWBB010007104.1:82477-118637 GCA_028565995.1 Ricinus marginatus
ATCTACACCTAACCACCTGCAAAAATTAGTTTTGGTACCATAATGGCAGAAGTCCTTTTCCCAGTACTGCGCAATAGGCTCCAAATTACCTGTACGTGACGGTCGCATAATAGACCAGAAACCATATCAAGTAAAAGTAAAACGGCATATTTAAAAAAACATAACTTGCTGCACCACGTGAAAATTCCTGCATGGCAAATCCAAATTTATTTGGTTTTCGGAAAGTGTGTGTGCCTACCGGAATTCGGCATTTGTCGGAATTTTTAAAATATTTATACAGATATTTTGAACCATCTGTTAGCAAGTGTCGCACGCAAGAAATCATCAGTAAAAGACCTTACGTCAACTTAAATATTCAACGAAACTCAATCATCCTACTATGTTATGACACATAGCATTGTGGTGCAAATTCTGCTAATTAGAACGTGCAAGCCCGTTATTTCAACATTTCTGCTGGTAAAAATGTTAGTTTCCTAAGGTATTTTAAAAATAAATCGGACACGAATTTCAAATCGACTTCAAAATAGAACCATTTCAACGAAAGTTAAAGAGTCTGTCGCCTACCTGTACATCCACTTTAACAGGTAAGAAACGTGACTCTTAAATGGTAGCTGCAATATTAGACACAGGTATTTGACATGCCCGATCCCTTTATAACATTTTTTAATGCGGCAGGAGGTGCACGAGTGGGAAAAAATAAAATGGCCTTAAATCAGGATATTAAATAAGCAGCCCGCATATTGACATGTTCGGCACATCCCGTTTGCAAGGTAAATTGAAATCCCCGAGAGGGTGATGTTCAGGTACGAGTAATTCGCATGAAAATAATTTCAAATTTACGTCAGAAATGTACAGTATGCGACGCCTTAGCTGAAAAATAGAATGTAAAACGTGCGCAAGTTTAACATGATGAATTGTCCAATAGCTTAAACATAATAAAAAATTTCTGATGACATATTCTACAGTGTCAATATTTCACATTTCAGAACACAAGCCACAGTGCACGAGGATATGCGAAATCCTCTTGTACAAAAGGTTTTTTGCACAAATTCCCACCTTATTGCGAGATGCATCAAAACGCGAAGCAAACTTGTGCATTCTTACATTCTGAACAAGCAACGTGGAAGAATGAAAAAAAAAAAAAAAAAAAGACTTATTCAACATTTTTACATCCCCATCTCTCCCATCATCCCTCTTTGTCCACGACAATGCTTTGGAACTGTTGCAGATACAACTCGTTCGTGTTTGCAATTCAATTTCCTAAACCCAAAAACGAAATCAAAATGTTTGGCTATTTCTCTATGCTGGAAAGCATATGCTTTGATACCATGCTGGAAAAGATGAGCGGTTATCCTGTTACAACTCAATACTGATAAAATTTATGGTGTTTTGATAAATTTGGAATTTGTTTTGAGCCATTAAAAAATCTATACAAACAATATGAATAACACGAGAAAGCGACAGATGCACGGGTTAAACTTGACTTTGAAACTTTGGCTTTCTTTTTGAAATTCCTTTATATGTTTAATTTATCTACACGAAAAATTATGAATCTAAACTTGAAGGCAATTCAGTAAAATCGACCTAATTGAAAAACACATGAAAGCATTTTGTCATTACTTCTGAAATTTCTTAATACATCAATTTTGAAATTTTTATTCTACAACAAAAAAGATTTATACCAGCAGTCGAATAAAGTAATGCAAAATTCTTATTTTATATCGACATTGTTTTTTTCTGGTTTTTAATATATATCGAAAAACATCTTAATACATACAATAAAATGCCTTAAAATTTTAATTTTTTGACAGTGCAAATTTTATACATATTCACAGTTCTTACACATTTTCTGACCAAAATACCATTTAAAAAAAAAAAAAAAAATTTATTTTCCATCTCAAAAATTAAATGAATTGATCCAAATTAGTATACTCTACAACAACAAATTTTTTTTTCAGCATTCACAAATCAAATGCATGACTCAATAGATTCTTACAATTTCAAAAAATAAAAATTGTTTAACTCATTAATTTGGTAGAATCAAAGTTAAACTTTGCCCATTTGAGTAAGATATCAAATTGCCAACATCAATTTCTATTATAAAATTCCTTTCATCAAAAGTCAACTTTGGCTTCATTTCCCCAGAGGTAAATAACGAAATAAGAAATTCACTGAAGTTTATTTTTGTCATTAAATAGGGTATCAACTGCTATTTAATAGCCATTTTGCAAATCTGTAAATTAAAATGAAGAATGAAGTCAATCTTTTGATGATTTACAATTAACAACTAAAACTGATTGAACGTGAATCCTAAAACAACATGGTTGCTTTATTGGAATAATGGAAAATACTAATCAGATCTACTAAATTCTGTCACATAAATCTGATGTTACTTATTAAATTCTTTTTCACCAACCATATAATTTTACATAGTTCTTTTTTTAATTGCAAAAAATTTAATAAAATCACATCACAGCCTTGAATGTTAATTCAATTCATTTAAAACAGAAATTCATAAAACATTTTTGAAATCATTACTTTTTTCTTTTCACAAATTATTCACACTAAAAAAATTATTTTACAAATAAAATATATGGTGTGACTATATATTTGATGCATACATATATTTTTTTTTCCAGCATCATAATCCATATCATTATGTTAACAAAAGATGACTCATAAGCTTTTGTGATAATTCTTCCATTAAACTATCATCAAAAATGCGCATTTAAAATAAAAAAAAATTAAATTATACTATTAAAAAGTGGATCATACATATTTTTTAATAAAGTAAAATCTGGCAGTAACAATCTTTTCAGTCTAATTTTCACCGTAATTTTGATCCAAGGAAAAAGAACATGCGCGGTTTCATCGAATTACACTTCAGAGTTACAATCTCTAAGTGAGCAATAAATCGTATGTGATGTAAATGTTAATTTTTATAATGGGTTCCGAATTCTAATAAAATCTAAGCTAATTACCAACAGTTTTTGTTAAACTTAAATACTTTTTAAATGTCAGTGTTGAAAAATAAAGGCTCAGGCACAAACAAGAATCCCCCTAAGGGCAACCATTTATTTTATTTTCAAATAAAGTATGCTTTTATTTCACATTAATATCTTACCCAAAGTTCTATTCCCCAACTCATTTTGTTGACATGAGAAATCCGATTCAAGTGGTATCCAAAATGTCTTGCACTTCACTAAAATTTCTCGAGAAACCGTAATATCAGAACACAGTTACATCCTAACATGGCTACCGAGTGACTGTTTTTAATTTTGAGAATAGAGTATACACCGCCTACTTCTATATTAAAGGCGCCTTCCATGGGGCCCCGAAAAAGTTGAAACTAATCCCAACTATAATAGTTTCATCAAAAAAAAGTCGTAAGTTGGTAGAACTAAAGTTGACTTTAACAAGTTGGTTGATCTCAGAAGCTTCTTAATATTATAAAAAGTTTTTCAATATGAGTGAAAATGAGATAATTGTAATTTCATCAGATGAAGAGAGTGTAACAGATGTATCTTTCCCGGTAAGGTACCTTTAAATTATCAAATTTTTAAGCTCTTGACTTAAGTGACAAAATTTAATGAAAATACGTTTTTTAAGCTTAAATTTTCAGAAATTACCCACCCTCTTTAAAATTTAAATTCCTATCGATTTTTTTTTTTTTTTTTTTTTTTTTTTTTTTTTTTTTTTTTTACTGAACTGAACTGATTTATAAGAGAATAATTTTTGCAGAAAACCTACGAACACGTAGGTGAAAATCTAAGCGCAGCAATAAGGACAAACAATATAAACGTAAACTTCAATGCTTTAAATATTCATGAAATCAATACAAATTCTTGTAATATACATCATAAGATCGGGAATGTGCAGTTTAATATAAGAGTTTCAAGTTCTAAATTAGAAGATTTGAAAAACTCAAACATAACAGAATCGCAGTATTTAGGAAAAAGGGAATTTGGAGGAGAATTCCAAAATAATGAAAATTCCTCTGAACAAGAAACAAATAAAGTAAGCAATTTTCATCATAAAATTAAATTTGGTAAAAACTGTATCAACACTGCACTTTTTAAATTCATGATTTAAATATATTATCTTCTTTGTGTTACAATTTAATTTATATTTCAGTGAAAAAATTGAAGAAAAACCTCTTTTATTTTTAAGACTAAAAAAGTTTAAAAACTAGCTTTTTTATTCCTGCAGGAATACTATTTGATAAAATCTCAACTTTTCATTAACTTAATGATTTTTTTTCTTAAATTTTTAGATCACGAATCAGATATGTTCAAAAAGAGAGTTATGTGAATCAGATAATCCAACTAATGTAACAAAAACTGTTGTTGAATCTGAACCAGTTGAAAAAAGAAATTTAAACAATGAAAAGGTTTCAAAAGAAAATTCAGAATCAGCAGTTGCATCTAGCAATAAAAAGTACATTAAAATTGTTCCTGTTGAGTCACATAATAATGATTTACCTATAAGTAATAAAACACTGCCTTGCTGTTCTAAATCTTTGCATAGCAGTAATACAGAAGTTAATGAATTGATTACAGATAAATGTAATCAAGCTGCTGTAACTGATCGTTTGCCAGAAAATTTAAAAAATAATGAAGTTGCAAAATATAAAATGTCTTGTACTTTCAAAAAGGTGAAAAATACTTTTCTTTTAACTGTTTTACACTCTTCTTAGTTTTACAAATCTTTTCATGAGGTACAATATTATTTAATTTAGTAACCAAAATAACCCAATTGATTCTCAATTATTTATGCATTTAATTGTATTGATTTATGCAATAAATATCTTCAATCAGTCTCTTTCAATTATACAAAATTTTTTTGCTTCATAATGTAATTGCATCTTTAAAATCAGGTTCTAAAAATACCTTCAGATACTGTATATCATTTTATCAGATAGTTGTCCAATCATTTTTAGTTCTGTGTTGGATTTTCAGAAATTTTTATATGAAGATTAATTGAACTTATCAGTTATATTAAATGCATATATGTTTTCAGTTTTTGGAACTGGTTTTATCAGTAGAGAAAAATGAAAATGATAGAGCCAAATTGCGATATAAAATTATAAAGTATCACAATTTAACCGATCCGAATTTTTTAAAGTCTCTGAAATTTGAGGGAATACTAGAAAAAAATATTGCAAAAACAAAAGCTAATCCTAGCGCTGTTTACTTCATCATCAAAGAAGTTTTAGATATTCTTTTAGCAAAAAGAGTAAGTGACTAAATGTTAAAAGTATGTTGAAAATATATCCGATATGAAATAGGCAAAATGTATCACATCATTTATGATTTACTTTTTAGACTATAAAAAAGAAATTAATATCGAAAAAAGTCTCTTGTGAAGATAATTCACAGTGCAATGGGAATAAAGATCCAGAAGAAGATGTGTATTTTGATGGAAATGACATGAATCACAGAATAATAAAAAAATTAACCAAAAGACTGGAGCAATTAGGGAAAAGAATTAAGGAATTGGAAGAGGAGGAAGTTGATTTTAGTGAAGAAGAAAATTCAAATTATTTAAAAATGCAAAGGTGCATTTTTTGTAAAATTTGTTATAATTTTTTTAAAATATTTTTTAACAAGGTTGTATTTTTTGTAAAATAATTTTTGAATAAGGAGAAGAACATTTTTCTTTGATTAATATAAGAAAACATGGAGGGCGTTAATGATTTATAGCATTTTATAGTTTAAATTACGATTTAAATGCCTTAAAATATTATAAATTCCAGTCCCCTAAGATTTTGTCCAATTTTTAAATTTTTTCAATTTAAAATTTTTTTTTAAGGTACAGAGAGAGATTTTGTCAAATATATATGAAACTTTGTAAATATACGAATAAGATTCCAGATGCCAACCGAATTTATCGTAGAAAGATTCATTTCTCTGGCACCAAATTTACCTCACTTAACGAAAATATTGAGAAGTGGTTGAATGAGATTAAAATATTTCCTGATTTTTCTGATGTACTGAAATTTACCGAAGAACAAAATACAATTTTATCGTTGAAATTGTCTAAAGAACAAATTCAAACTTTAGGTAAGAATTATAATTAAGCTAATTATAGTGATATCATAAAAGTTATCTTTAAAAAAAATTAATAATTTAAGTTGGACGTGTAATAATAATATACAATAATAGTAAGTTTAATTTTTGGTGAATTTCGAAAATGAAAACCCAAAAAATGTTAATTACTTAAGTATTTTCAGTATTATGAGTTTTGTCTATTCAAGAACTTAAGTGATTCTATTGAACATCATCGTAAAATAATATTTGGTATGTATTTATGTGTACCATACTATTAATTCTGTGATACACTATGTCGTATATATTGTTAATTATTAAGTTGTATTAGAACAGCTATTTTAAATGACAAAATCATGGATTTTAAACAATGAAACCATTGTTTAAAATCCAAGATTTTTAAATGTTATATTTTATTGTTTTAAAAAACGGATATAAACTAAATTTTCTTTGCTTTTATAGTTTCAAAATTTATTAAATTGTAACTGATTTGTGAATTTGACTAAACCATTAATAATTATTATGATGTGAGAAATTATTCAGTTATAATATACTTAACAGCAGTTTTACTTTATTTTTATAGTTTTAGTTTATAGTTATAAGTCAAAATAATAGAATATTGTTTTACTCAACATTTCAAGAATTATTAATTATTAAATTATTTTATAATAAATTTCTTTATAGTTTGATCTTAGCGTCAAAAATTGATATTTCAGTCTATAACATTGCATTGATAATGTTTCAAAGATTTAGCCTCTTATAATTATTTAATTAGACCAAATGAAAGATAGATCTACAACACTTTTGAAATAAAATTTAATGCAATTAATGTTACATCGTTTCTGAAATAAAATTTAACTTTCATATTTATCCTGTAAATTAGTGCTAATGTTCAAGTTATTTTGCGTTCGTTTTATTAGAAAGTTTTTAGAAATCAAATATTATATGCATACTAAATAGCTATTTGTCATATATAAATCTGCAAATATCTTATGTATAAAAATGTTAATAACTTTTTAATATAAAACTTTAAAAATATATTTAAACTAGTTCATGTGAAACAATATAATCTAAGCGGAACAAAATTATTATGTAAATTTTCTGATCTGATATGCAATACTTATTTTAATCCAGCTGTGGACGTATTCAGTGACGTAGGAAATATGCTTCAGAGACTAAGAAAACAAGATCTTTGGGATTCATTTTCTTCATATTTAGGAGATGGTATGGATCCCGCCTTGAAAAACGTAGAATTAAATAATGAGTTAAAAAAGAGTTATAAGTTAGGTGTTCAAAAGGAGCGAGAGGTTTGTACAAATGTCGTTAAAAAGAAAGATTTTTTGCCTAAAGAATATTGAATAACAAATTATTTCAATTACAGTTAATTAATTATTATGCTGAAAAACAAGAAAGAGAACATTTACAACCAACTGAAGTTCCTGATGAAATTGCTAATATATCTACCGAAAGCAGTGAAGAGGATGACAAAGAAATCGAAGAAATAGATAAAATATCTGGTATGTAGAAATAAAAAAGAAAATTATTTAGGCAAGGATAAAACTAATGGATTATAAATTTCACTACAATAATTTATTTATTTTCCAAAAATACAGACAATTTTGGAGAGTTTGAAAATATGTCAAAAAAGGAAAGCTCAACGAAAGATGATTTACTAATTTGTGAATCAAAGAAAAATGAAGGTAATATTGAGGATAATGAAGTCGAGATTGAAGAACAAAGCACTGATGTAATTGATGATGTTCAGATTTCATCCATAAAACCAGAAGTCAGCTCTACAGCGATTACTAAATCAGATTCTACTAGAAATAAATCATACCTAGTCAGTTTGTCTCTTAACAATGTAATAGCGCTTCTGAATAATGTGAAAAGAAATGAAAACAAGAAGTTACATGAAGATGAAACACTAAATTTTCCAAAAAAATTGAAATTTTCAAACAGCAATGATGAAGATAGCGAATCAGATTGTGAAATAACTAAAATCATATCACTTAGTAAGAAAAGTGAATGTGAAAAGAAACCTTTAAATATTCAAAAGCGAAGATTTCATCAAATTAATTATGCTTTTATTAATAAATGCTTCAGTCATAACACAATTTTATACGGCGAAGACATATCGAGAAAAAAGAGCAATTATTGGTTTAATTTTCGAATTGAAAAAATTTCTGGTTCGTTTCCATTTGCAGATTTAACAAATTCAAAAAATGTATCAAAAATAAATTTAAATTTTTCTGGAATCGAAGGAAAACGGAAGAAAGCAATTCATACCATAAAATCGAAATATTTGAATAAGCGTAGAAGATTTGAAAAATTTAATTTTAAAATATCGAATTTTGAAAAAATGAGCAGTCAGTGCGCTTTACAAAAGGGATCGAAAGAGCAAAAAATAAATGATCCAGTACAAGCAAATGAAATAAAAAACAATAATGATAAATTTAAAAAAAAAACAGGAAATAAAACCGCTAAAACACCATTAAAGGAGGGATTGAATGGAGGAAATGGCCAGAATAACAATGATAATAATGAAAATAAAAAACCAATCGATAGAAAAAAAATAGCCGAAGATGAACAAGATTTCAAGGAAGAAGTCGACAAACCAAAACAAAATAGCGAATCCGTAATTGGTGACGAAATAACAATTGTAAATAGCATAACAGACGATGCAAGAGTTAATTGTTTATACGAAGAGATAAATTCCGAAGAATTTAAATTATCTGCCGCTATACTGGATCATAAAGTTCTATCTCGCAATTTGTGGCACAACAGAAACTCAGGAATATCGAAATCTTTGTATAATTTTTTTAATATCAATTTTGAAAATGACAATTTTTCTTTACTACCCGAAATCAAAGCTTTACTGGAAAGTACATTAATCGACAGAAGAGAAACGACTATGACGAATGGCACATTTGAAATGCAGGAAACTATCCAAAAAAGCAAAATAATAACAAAAGACATTAGAAACGTACCTATGACCGATTTTACCAACGAACTGGCCATTCCTGATGTAAAGATTCCGACGCCGGAAATGAAAGATAAAAATTCTGAAGAATTGAGAGAGAAACCCCAGAAGCCAGAAGCATTTCAGATCATTTCCGATTGCGATATTGAAATCATTTCCGACTGTGATAAGAGCAGTAAAGCAATGAAAAGAAAATTTCCCGAATCGGTAAGGGGTTGCCACGAAGAATCATCCAGTATAGTGTTAAAAAAGCAGGCTAAATCAAAGAGCAAAGCAACCTCAGACGATGAAATAATAAAAAATTTCCTGCAGAATTCTCCGTCGTCGTTGTCAATAACGAAACCAAAAAGAAGAGACGCGACTTCTAAAATCGTCGAAGCTCTTGCCTCTTTAAGCCGTTTAAAAAATATTTCAACCACAATCATAAAGACTTCATCAAAAGTTAAAAACGAAGAGGATGTCATTGTTGTCGAAGAATCGTTTAACAGTAAAACTATTAAACCCTTAGGTGATTCATCGTTCTCAATTCCAAGCAGAAAAGAAGGGGAGGATTTTTTGATACCAAAAATTGTAACCGTTCGGGGAAATGTGACGGATTTTGAGAAAATTTCGAACGAAAGCATTATTCAAGCACCCTTTGGTCACAATGAAGAAATTCACGAGCCATGGCACCAGGAAACATCAAATGCTAATGATAACGTTCAAAATGATTTTATGGAAACTTTTGACACTCCAATTAAGAGTAACCATCAGCATTCGCGTTTTCGAATAATCAAATGCACTTCAAATAAAAAAGAAATTGATAACAATGTTGAATATGTAGTATTAGACTAATAGTATTTCCCGTTTTTTAAATTCTTTATATCTTTATTTTTCCTTTCTTATTTATTTTAATTAAAATTTCAAAATCGAATTTCTAATTTTTAAGAAAATCGTAAAAAGGAAAATAATACAATTGTATTTTAAAAAACAACAAAAGAAATTTCATATTTGAGTGCATTATGTTCAAAAATTAAAAAAAATAATTTTATGTCGATTAGGTTAAGAAATCATAAGGCTGAAACATCAAAAAATTAGTGTTTTTAACGTTTAAATAAGTTCGTAACAAATTAGTATTTTAATTCATTATAATAAAAACTTAAGATTGGAAGTATGTATTTGAGGTTCTGTTTGAAAAATAATCTCTTTATCTAAATAAATTCCTATTCAAAAAGATGTCATGTTTAATGTTTTTATTTGAATTTTTTTAAGATCTTAATTCAGTATCGTATTTCCATATTCCCAGGAATTTCAATTATTGATTTCCCCGGTTTTAATTGTAGTGTAACAATTTTTTTTTTTTATTTCAAAAATTTATTTTCGAATTTTAATGAATTTTAAAGATTTTTCTATAATGTTAATTTTAATCTCAAAACATGTTCAAAAATTTATCTTATGTACCGTTTTTATTACTCTCCATCAATTCTTTCCATTTCTGTACTGTATTATGGAGCAAACTGTCCGATCCTATTACTTTTTTTGTTGGAGTCACTTGATTTCTTTAAATAAAAAATTTGATAATTTAAAGTTGAGCTGATGGATGGTGATTTTTTTTGAGTGTTGAATTTAAATAATGATCATTTTAAACTTTTGAATGATTTTACGTTAGCATTTCAAGCGTTGCCGATTGTGCAAAAAAATTTGAATTATACATAAAAAAGAACATATTATATATACATTGAATGAGCATAATTTAAGCGCAAAAGTTAACATTGGTAATCAAGCTCGTGAATTTCTTTTTGTTTCAACTTTCACTTGGGCCCCGAAAATAAAATTTATGTTTAACATCGGAATAAAAATTCTCTGGCTGTGATTGGCCGTCACTAATCTGCTCGATAAATATGGCGCTAGAGCTTAATCTATATACCTAATTTATATAAAATAATATTTTATATAAAAGAAAATATCCTTGAAACTTCGTATTGATTTCTTCATCGTACATGGTTTTAAGAATATCAAAAATTAAGCTTCAGCGAATTTTCCACCTGTTCAGCTAATCTCGGCCGAGCTATTTTGGAATAACTAGAGGCTATTGAAAGAAAAAATTGTAATCACACAAATTTCGGATAACCCAATAAAAAAATAATCTATTATTTTAGTGTGACGTGCTGTAAAGAAAATTTACTTTACTCTGCAAGGGAAATAACTTTTTAAAAAACTTTCTGGATAAATAAATTAAGCATTTTAAATTGAACGTACTGTATTTCATTATTCATTGATAAAATATAAATGATTAGTGAAAATTTCTTCATTTTTTTTTTACCAAAAAATATCGATCCAACTTTCCCTTACCTGCTTCTGTTAATATTAATAAACTTTAGAGAAAATTTTGATATTAAAGTCTAACATACAAGTTTTCGATCATCTAGACTTTAAATTCAATTTAATATGCTTTTTTTGCAATTAAGACTAAATATTTTTAATTATTTATAATAATCAAATTTCAAAGACATATGTTGATTAAATATCTTAAAATAACTGTAATAAATCTTAGCTAACATAGAAAAATACCGCAAATAATGCCATGTTTGGCTCGTAATTTTTATTGCGGTAAATCTGTCCAGAATTGTGTTAAAAATATTAATAAATTTACTGAATAATATTTTAATCACATTTATTAAATCTTTATGATTGTTTTAAATTTTAATATCCTAATACAATATGTTGGTGCTGAAAATCAAATAAGATAATTTTGTTAACCACTGCCAGGTTAGATTATTCTTTTTGATCACTTTTAAATTAGTTTAACCTTGTTTTATTTTACGCACATGAATAACAGAAAACAGGAAACTGAAATATTGAAATTAAGTTTTCGAATTACTTATATGAAAACGTTATAAAATTATATGATAAAACTTATGAATTTTAATTATTTCTTACACAGTTTAAAAAACTAAATGAAACTAATTTTTTTTACAATCTTACGTATTTGATGGTAAAATGGCTTCGATTTTTTTTTGTTTGATAATATCGGAATACAAAAAAATTTTTTACTAAAAAATAATGGGTTTAAACAATTTTGTTAGCGCATATTCGAAATCCGCTACTGATGATGCTACATCTCTAGGAGCTATGAATTTGAGATAAATAAATGTTAAATGAAATGTATAAACTACATTTAATAATTAAAACAATAACTTTGATTTTTCAAGATTAAAGTAATTAAACCAATACTTTTTCAATTAAAAAATTCAAAATTCCAACATAATACTATGTTATTTTATTAATTTGTTAACTCATATTTTTTATTGTTGATTCTTACGTTTTAATAACTTATACTGACAGAAAAATAATTTTCATATGTTTGTCTCAATTTTGATAAAAAAAATTTTTTTCTGCTGAGCTAAGGTAAACAAAATTATGTTTATAAATAAGTTTCTTTTTTAAAATAGCGATTAAATACAATTGCAATTCACACTTATTTGAGATATTAATGACAGTTGATCACTCAATCAGTCTTATATAAGTAAAACAAAAACCAATTGAAAGAGCTCACAAGAAAAAAGAAAAAAAAAAAAAAAGAGATTAAAATAATGGGAAAACTAAGGCTAAAACTATTAATTACCACTGCTTAAGCAATATTTTCATTTGGTCATTTAAACATTTACGTATAAAAAATACTTGCACGAATATATCTAAGATAATTGTCGAATATATTAAACTTACAATAACTTAAAACCGATTTTTTTCGTATGATATAACTTTCTCATTTTTCTTATCACAATTTAGCCTAGTTTAATTAAATTTCATATCCTCATAGATAAAAGATTTAAAAAATTAGCTTCTCTAAAAATGTTGGATTTATTTGCACTTTTTATAATTTTTCATCTTTAATACTAATTCTGACATTTGATTCTGACGAAACTCATATTATTGCTGCATTTAACATAAGTACTTTATTAATGGTACTGAGTAATAATTAGATGAATAACGATATGCCACTAAAGCTAATATTTTTAATAATTCACATTTATTTCACTTGTTGTTAATGTTAGGTAATTTGCGCATAAAATATTTTCATGTCGTTTCCATCTTCTAAACGGCACCAAACTGCAGTTAACAAGTTGAAATTATTTCAACATCTTCATTACACTTTATTCGTCTTCCTAGGCATACTATAAAAATTTAATCTCCCAATGAATATCCTATAGATCCAACAGCTTATTGCTTCCATCTTCAGACTCTGGCAGCATTTGATATATGAAATCACGATTCTGCTCTTGAACGCATAAGCTGTTCACCGCGGTTACAGATGAATAGAATTCACTATGACCAACTGAAGAAAATATTTAATAAGTGTAAACTCAGATTAGGAAAGAAAAGCAGATTTTTAGGAAAACTTCAATTCATTTCACTTAAGAAAATTATAGTTCATCAGAAACAGCGGATAAAATATTCGGAAAACCGAATGATCGTTGATTCTATGATACAATCTCCCAAATTTATATGTTACTTACATAATAACTCAGTTAAAGGTATCACAGCCAGCACTGATTGATTACTTCCCAATTTTTCAATATTTACATCTAACTCTTTTAAAAAATTCTTCATCTTTACATTCCAAGATCTGTAATGATGAAATATCACAGCAAAATCCTGTCCGATTGGCCGAACAAATCCAATCTGCAAAAGATATTAATTACTGATTAGTCTAATTGGTTGGAAAAAATTCAAAAATTCAACAAGCACAATCTAACATACATAAATGTATACATGTATGTATAACCTTTTCAAATAAATGTCCGATCATGTATATAACTCCCGCTGTGAATTGAGTTAGCATGGGATAACCCTGTAGAACAAAGCTTTCGTCTCTCCATAAAGTATCGATCAAGTCCATAATGTCGAAAAAGGCTGTTCTCTCGAATTCTTCATTCCTTCCACTCTCTAATGAGGACCAAAGTTTTTCCTAAATTAAAATAATTATGACCAGTATAATTTAAAATAATAAAAAAAATTCTTTAAAGTAAATTTTTTTCATATAAATTTTCATTTCAAACTATAAAATTCGATACTTAATAACTAAAATAACTATAATGAAAGGCAAATTAAGTTATAAATATTAGTATTTAACATACGAAGCAGAAAAAAATAGAAAAAATTTCTACCTTATAATTCAATACTTTCAATTTTTTCAACAACTGAGGATCATAATTCTCTATAATCTTCTTTATTTCACTGCTTAATTCCTCACTATACAGTTCAAACCCTGTCTCATATTTCTTTGTGTCATCCTGTAAGAAATGCGAAATTCTTAAATTATACATAAAACAATTTTAATGTTATAAAGATTCTTAATTACGTTATTTATTTATCTCTAACTCCTTATGATTAATTTAACATAAGAATATCCCAAAAAGGATAATTTTTTTACTCACTTTGGCATACCCCAGCTCCTTAGCCAAAGTTCTGAGTTCATTCCTCATTGTCAATACTTTTCCCATGCAAAATTTAGAACAGTGAACGGAAGTGACCGGTTTTCCAAAAACTAATTTAAATTTATTCGAATAATTCTGAAACTGAAACCACAAATTTAAAGATAAAGCATAATAAAAATTAGGTTTCGATATGAATTAATTCAAATGTATTTCTTCCTGAGTCTCTCTAAATGATCTGTTCACAATAATTTTTCTCCGAATACTTACTTTAAGCCATTTAATATTCTCTTCAAAAATCCAGTGAATCTGAATCCTCTTCATATCTTTTGCCAGTATCTTTACCTTGTCAAAACCTCGGATTTTTCGTTTCTCTTGAAGATCATTAAACGAGCCCACTTTTTCTTTAGAATCAAGATTTGGCACTTCCGTCATTCTCTGCGTAAAAAATTTTTAAATTACAAATAATAAAAATCCCAATGTAAAAATTAAATTTATTAAATTACTGTTCAAAATCAAAAAATCACAGAAAGTTATATAAATATTAAGTTTATGACTTTTTCCATTTTTCAGTATATCTGATAATAAGCGTTACGAATGAAAAATAATATTAATGATTTAACTGTAAAGTATCGAATAATGAAATTTAACGATTGTGGAATTATTGAAATATTAAACTTGAGAAAATCAATTATTTCCAGTACAAATTTTTGCCTTACCAATACATCCTCGCCAACAATTTGACAGTTGCTGTGCAAAGGTTTAAGTCGATATCTGCTGATGTATTCGTCGGCTACTAGAAAACTTAGTTTTTTCATTCTCTTTAAACACAACTGTTTACCGTGTATATTGTACAGTCGAATATTTCTTTCGATCACTTCAATCTAAAACTCAAATCATTTCATCATTACCTTGGGAAATTAAGAGATCTTGTTGAAACATAAATTATGTACCAAAATATGTCATAACATACCTTAAATAAAAATTTTAAATAATTGTTTTTTTCAAATATAATAAATAAAAAATTATATCAAACTGATTTCTTGTTCATGAACATATTCATTTCATTAATCTAAAAATTCAAACGTTAATGTCCTATTAATTTACTGAGAGAATACAAAACCACAGATTTATATATAATGTTTTAAAATCAAGAACAATATTAATAACTATATTAATTTGCAACAGTAAAATAATAAAATAACGCCAATAACGTTAAACAAAATATTCCATAAGACCGTAACCCAGATAAATCAATATTCTTTTTCTAGAATTTAATTTGTCCTCTTTTTTGGAAAATAAATACTTTCATTATTCATATTTTTCCATAATCAAATTATTAAGTTTATTTATAATTTTTCCCAAATTAATATTATGAACAATAAGATTTTTAGATTAGCTGGATATTGTAGCTCAACAATAGTACAGATTTAATAAATCTTTATTCGAGATTAAAAACGTCAAGGCTTTAAAGATTAACATAAAAAAAAAAAAGTAACAAATGACGAAACCAGTTTCATATATATATATGAATATTTTAAAAAATTTAGTTTTTTTATAACACTATAATTAAATTAATTAATGCATAATGAAAAATTAAAGAATACAAATTGGGTTAAAGTTATTGAAATCATATTTGATGTTATTCAATATAAATTTACAGAATGAAAATTTATTGATAATTATGGAGGTGAAACTGAAATCAATTGAATTTTTGAATTATTTAAAATAAAAATTTTATTATTTTTTAATCTTTTAAAAGCTCGTCCCAACCGTTCTTTTTTATTTCTCTGTTTTTACCTTCTTGGGAGTAATTTTTAATCATTTCCTTATAATTAAATTTTAAGGCAGATACTTCTGCCTTAAATCAAACATAGCTCACCTGAAAAGATTTAAATTTCTCCGCACAGGCTTGTAACTGTTCCAGAAAATCTTTTGGAATATCCTCCAAGAAAAACATTGTTTCTTTCGGTTCGACAGATGCTGAAATAAAAAAAAACAAAAAAACATTTAATACATAAATAATAAAATTTATAATACAAAACAAGAAGAAAAATTACAAATCCAAGATTTGCTTACAATATTTGGACAGCAGCTTTTTAAGCCAAGGTTTCAATTCGTCAACACCAATGTAATTCAAACATACCACATAATTTTCCGAATTCCCTTCTTTGCTCGTTGCCGGCTTGTAAACGTTAACCGAATCAAAACAGCAAACTAGCAAATACATTAAGCAAATTGTCTCTGCTTCATACATTGTGAACATTTTTATCACAAAATTGCCCCCTAAAACAATTCACAATGCATGTTAAATTCTAATTAAGTCTATTTTATTAATGTAAGTCTATTTTATCTTTTATAGTTTACATTAAGTCTAATCTTAGGTGAATTTATTAAGGCATGGCTAATATGAATAAGATACTGTATCTTGATGATTCGAAAATAATCAAGTTATCAAAATGATATAAATTTACCCCTAGACAATATGTGAAGGGCAGCAACCACTTCGCAATAAATCAAATTAGAAACAATGGATTCTTGCTCTCCGGGATCATTCTGACAGTCTATACTCCCGTCAGCAGTAATCTGAAAATTGCGAATAGTATCATTTCATCCTTTACTTAGAAGAATAATAAAATCAATTAATATGACTAAACCTTTTTTACCATTAGAACTGGGCCTAATTTTTTGGCTTCTTTGACAAGATGACGTAAATTGTTTGTATCCATTAAATTACCAGTATAATCATCACCAAATTTCCAGTGATCCAAGGTATGCAAAATAAACCTATCATCGTTAATCATCTTTGGCAATGGGTTTCCCTCATAATATGGATTAAGTGTAGTTGATATCCAATTCCACTTTTATAAAAGAAAAAGCACATAATATAGTATAAAAACTAATTATCTCCTACATGTTAGCATACCTCTGTATTAGAATAATAAGAAAGAAGAAATAAATCCATCTATGATTTTTAATTTTCAATACCTTTAAACGAGGATAATTTAGCTTAAGATAATGATTTAAAGACGTTATGAAGGCACCTGGAGCTTCACAAATATGAACCGAATTTAAATTTTTTTCTTCCTCGGCAATTGTAGGCACAAAATTATAAGTGCAGCATATCTCATAAAACTTACACCATGCCTGCAAAGAAAAATACAATCATAAAATTCTAATATATACAAATTTTTTTTTGACAGTTTGTGAATCTTTTTTTTAAACAAAATGGCCAATGACAACAATAATAGTTAAACCTGGAGGCATATTATAAGAAGTTAATTTTCATTTTATTTTTTAAGAATGTATCACGTAAAATTTTTGTTAAATAAGTACATAGAATTAAAGTTAAACTATTTTTCTTTAACTCAGAATTTAAAATAATTGAAAAAATATATAAATATACAGAAAAAGAAACTTAGGGGAAAAAAAGAAGTAAAACTAATAAAATATATCAAAATAACTTAATGTACGGTTAAAGAGGATTTTACTCAAATCAACAACTCTTGCTAAAAAGGAAGATTAATAAAAAAAAGTCACATGTTAGCGTCAATCTTAAGCATGAAAAGCAAATTGGATCAAATGGAACTGATGAATTTGTTGTCACGGATGGTGTATAAAGTCAAGGTTCAATAACAGAATCAAAAGAAACATTTTTATGGATTTACATGTTAATTGAATGATATAACCGAATAATTAAACAGCAAAAACTTGAAAAACTTGATTGGTAATCAAGAAAGGTTATGAGTATAATGGCAAGACTAATTAATAATTTCCTTTAGATTAATATTCATCTTTAACATACGATTTAATTTTGCATTAGCTCTTATTAAATCTCTGACATTTTTTATTAAGTTTTTGAAATTGTAAAAGAAATTTTAAAACAAACCTGAGTAACAAATTCGGCATTAGTAAAACTTTTCACTTTCCGCACTACATTCCCAGCTTTATTTATGCTTTTTGTATGCCTGTGCCATGAATCTAAATCAAAATTATTCAACTTGTTTTTAACATTATTTAATTCTTGTTTCATCTTCATCATTTCACCTACCTAAAATGATATAATTTAAATTTTATTTGAAGTATATGTTTTTTTAACATCATTAGTATTTGAGTAGATAAATAACATTATACAATTTCGTTTTTATTTACACTAAAACCTATTAAATCATTTCATTTATTTTTCTAAACAAGAAAAATTATATAAAAATCAAATGTTTTACGAATGACTTTTTGTGATGCGACAACATATCAAAATTGTATCATTTGAAGTTGTCAAACAATTACTAATGATTTGTGAACATATAATTTTTTTTATTGAAAAGCCCTGATATTAAAAATTCACAAAAATACAAAATGAAATTGTTGCGATACACAAAGGCATATATTTATTAAATTTCTTAACTGAACACCTATCATGTTTTATATTAAGATCATTAAATTCTCAATTTTCTAATTGACAAACCTGAGTAACAAATTCGGCATTAGTAAAACTTTTCACTTTCCGCACTACATTCCCAGCTTTATTTATGCTTTTTGTATGCCTGTGCCATGAATCTAAATCAAAATTATTCAACTTGTTTTTAACATTATTTAATTCTTGTTTAATCTTAATTCTTGTAATTTTCTAATTGTTTTAGGTTAATATAATAATACATAGAATTAACATTTTACACCTTAATGCCTTAATCTTTCGTTTTATCTTTAAAATACACTTAAGGAATACTTCTCACACATACCTCCCATCTTTCACTAACAAAAACTCTTTCAACATTAGGAAGTTGCCATTCTTCTTTAGGATATTCGAATTCAAACTTCTTATCAAAAAATTGTTCTATTTCTTCCACATCCTGAGGATTTACATTTCTGAGACTGTAGTGGTTTCTTTGAAAAAAATGGGGCAGCCCGTCTCGATTATTCATTTGCTTTAAATTTTTCGCACCGAAAAATCCTGCTGATAAAAACCAGTGAGAAACTAATTAACTTCTTGGTGTTATGAAATCCATCATTTTTCATAAATGAAGATACTAATTACATGCAAATACAAATTTATGAAATTGAAAAAAAATGTTTAATATAATAAGATGAAATTTGTCTATAAACAAATAATGTAAATCAGATGATAATGACATTCAAAGAAGAAGACATGAATCATGAACAGAAATGAAAACCACAAAATAAAACATGGTCTAAATCTCAAAATTAAGAAGCTGATAATAATCAAACAGAAATAACCATAAGTTAAAAAATTTTATTTTTCAAAAAAAAAAATATATATATCAGATTTAAAAACTTTATTAAACATTTTTCTATATTACTGAAGTTGAATCATAATATTACATTGGAAATAAACAATACTAAATATTATGCCACATTTAAAGAATAGAAAAAAAAATAACATAACTCAAAACATACATCAAGAATATTAACTGATTTGCAATTTGCTTATGTATTTAATAATTCAAAAAAAAAAATATTCAAAATGCTCATATATACTGAATTTTATACAACATTTAAAATGAATGCAAAAAGTGAAGAAATCAGATGCAAATTTGTTAAGTTTGAAGCTGTATCAAATGATTTTAAATCAAAGAGGCCAATATTGATTTCATAATTTCTTCAACATAAATTACAATGAACCAGAGTTCAAAATATGAAAATTCCAATTATTTTTAAAAATTTGCAAAAAAAATCAATCAACCAACCTCATTTGCATGATAAATCACTTCTGCTAAGGAATCTTAAAAGTAGTTTTACCAAATGATATAAATTCATTATTCTCATTTATGACAAAACTGTAAGAAAAACTATATTGTTCAGAGGAAATCAAAAATTTTTTTGTTTTTCAATTATATCATTTCATGGTCCTAATTAAAAATATTTAATTAACATTGATTAAAATGTTTTGAGTTTAAGAAATAATTTTCTGATTCATAAAGTAAAACATTACATGCAAAACAGATAAACATTATACTTAAATGAGTTAAGGGTAATGAACTGTGCTGGAATTAATATTAAGCTGCTTGGAGTGTAGTAATATGTTAACTTTTTAATTCCAATGAAATTGAAAATTTTTAAGTTTTTCTTATACATTCAACATAACAGAAAAATCATACTAAAACTAAAAGTAACTTTAAATATCAATGGCTCAATATTTAAAAAGCTGTATCACTTAATAACCTAAAATATACTTTTAAATACTTACATAAAAGTCTACAAATACAAATGCCTTTCAACATCACATATCTCATAAATTTAATTATTTAACAATTTAAATGTTCATATGAAGAATATTAAATATTTAAGTTTAGAAAAATAATATGGGTGATTTGAGAAACTTAGTCACAAAATTATTTGTCATTAATTAGATGACCTAATATTTTTATAATGATCTAAAAACTTACCATCTGGTAAGGTGCCATTCTTTGGATATGAGCAGTTGTCATTGTTGTTGGTACCTCTTAATATGCTGTCGGCCTCCTTACCATCAGCTGATTGTTCCATTTTCAACATATATATTGCATACCTAATTATCACATTAAAAAAATTTTTCTTTTTCTTTGCCAAATTTGTAAAAATTTCATCAAGCCAAATATTATTCAAGCCATCTAATAAAATCAATTTCTTTTTCAATAAATATTTAAAAGCTAAATATCTTGATTGGGACCTCATAGAATTTTCATTCTAATAAAGTATTTTTTAAAATTCTGTTCTAATAATTAATAGGCTAGATTAAAATGCGTTCTAAAATGTCCTACATTAATTTTGTACAAATTAAATATGATCAAGTTTGTTACCCACTTAACTTCAAAGTTGCCCTAAAAGAATTTTTTTTTCAAACTATTTTCATCAGTTGTTTCGAGGCTCAACTGCAAAATAACCGAAATGAAATATATTTACTAAGTAAACAATAAGACTGATAAACACCAACCTGGATGGAACGCTGGAAACATATTGAACATCTTGATCCTTGCAATGTTAAATTTTCAATCTATTCAGACTTAGAAGCAACGTTGTCAGATTTACGCACTGTATTGACGTGAGGGGTCAGACTCATTATAATTGACTTTCTTTCAGACCCTCGGGCAATTCGTGTTCCCTCCTCGTAGGACTTCAGCTTATTTATGCAAATATTAATCTCCCGATTGAATATATATAAAAAAGATCTTTCGAATCGATATGCCCGGAACTCTCAGGAGTTAATTTAATAATCTGGGGGGAAATTATAGGTTTTTAAAAGTATCTCATTTAGGGTATGATCCTTGATCTGTTCTGCATGAAAAAGACATTTTAGTTTTGAACGATTTAACGCAGAAAAATTTCGAAATTCTAACCAGTGAATAATTCCACTGCTGCTCTTGAAATTAGGCTAATAAAACGAGGTGAAATTGCACGCATTTCGGATTTAGACGTCAAGCAATAAAACAGCCAACATTCTTATACCAATGACAAACTTATCAACTAGATTTAATAATTTCAAACAGATTACGCATAACAGCATATTGTTTAATGCAGATTCCTAAAATGTTAAATATTCCATAATATCCGCGATGCTTCAGTAACCAGTTACCCTTTATATAGAATTAGATATATGAAATAATGTAAGTGTAAATAAACAAAATATGGGATATTTAAAAAAATTATTAAAAAAATAAATATCAAGTAAGATTTTAATTTTTTCTGTTTCATTTAGCCTGGTAATATGTAGTAAAGATACTTCAACACAAGTAAAAAAATCTATGCATTATTTAGAAATCTTTGTATAAACTTCCAGCATGAAAATAAAATGGAATAAAATGAACAATGGACATATTTGAAAAGTGTCCAGAGATGAAAAAATTCTGATGAGCTAAACAAAAATAATTAACACAAAATAAATTCTGAGTGAAAGGTAAATAAAACCATAGTCAAATCATTAGAAAACATTTCACTGAAGGTACTTTGTTAATCATATAGTATTGAACTGAATAAACCAAAGAACTGAATATTCTGTATTGTAAAAGTCAAAAATAAGAAAATAAAAACTGGCACTTTCACAAATTAAAAAAACTTCCATTACATGGTTGAGGTATAAAAAAAACTGCATTACTTTTTTCTTTATTAATTTAATTCTCATGACAATGTGCATTTTTACAAATTTTTAATTTTTTAAATAATATCATATAAACAATAAACTATAAAACAAGATAATTTCATAATTTCATACTATAAAACAAGATGAAAAAAAGGAAAAATGATATCCTATTGATTTTGATGGCATGAAAAATTCAATTGTTAAGCAACTAGCAAACTAGATATTTAAAAATTTATGCTATTAATAAAATTCATATGCAAAAGCTGATTCATTTACTGTAGATCAAAATCATCTCTCTGAAAATAAAAAAATCAAAATTTTAAAATCAAAGGAGCAAGAAAATCACTAACATAATTTATTATAAAGAAATACAAAACATTTCTTTTATAACACTAATCTATGTAAAAGTTATTATAAAAAAAATTATTAATAAAAAGATTGTCTAATGAAAGAATATTTTTTTGATAGATACAATCAAGTTGAAATTTTTTTTGATAAAATCTGAGAAAATTGTGAATTTAAGATTTGTTTTGATGATATAATTAATAAAAATAAATTTAAAATAACTGTTTGCTTTAATATAATAAATAGTATATTTAAAATTCTTACTTCTTCATTATATTCCATAACATGTTTCCGAATTGCTGATGTATTTACCCATGTGATAAAATCTTCCAAATTCCTGTAAAAAATAGGAAGTTGCATTTGATATTATCAAATTGGAAAATTATGTACATCTTAAAATCTATAATATTTTAATACCTTGTAACCAAAAATGCAGGATCTTTTACCATTTCTGAACCAACTCGAACATGACCCTGTTCAATAAATTGGGTAGCTGCTTTTAAATTTTCTGCCATTTTATTTTTTAACATAATAAAAGGTAATCTTCTCCTACAGAAACTGGAAGCAGTCACCTGTTTATAAAAAATTAATTCAGATAATTTCTTTTTGTTTCAGCAGATGCTTGACTCATGAAAATACATATATATTACCTTATCACAAAGAGATAAATCCCATTTTGTTGGTATTAGTCCTATTATATATAATTTTTCCAGCAATTTTGCACTTGAATCGACTCGAAATGGATCTTTTGGATCGAGTCCTTTTAATTTATGGGCCAAATTCCTTATATCCCTGGAGAGCTTATTGTATCTAACAAAAAATCAATAAAAAGGTCCAAGGACAAAACAATATATTTAAATGGAAAACAATGAATAAGAAACACTCACAAAGTATAATCTTCTCGTTTCTGAACGTAATATCTTTTCATAATCTTAACTTCATGTAAATTATTATCGCAATCCCATGATATAAAATCTAACTTTTTGAGCAGCTTTTTTTCGTGGAACTTCAATTTTCTTACCATTGTAATTAGCACTACTTAAAATATTTTTATTTTCCTCAATATTTTTATTTCTTCACAGGTTTTCTTTAGGAATGAAAAGGATTTGTTTTTTTCATATAAAGTGTTTATATGAGTGAAATAATAACATAAATTGATGAGTGTCGACTTCCCACTGTGTATAATAAAACGATTTTACTGTGAACAAAATAGCCGACTTCCGGTACATAGATTAATCGATTTATCGATACTCTGGGGCTGAATACACTTTAGATTTGAACGTAGAAAGAGATTTCGGAATTCGAAAAATAAAAGTATATTCCGTGTTCAAATTTTGTTAGGGCTCACAAAATAATCTTTAAAATATTGGTAAAATGAATGATTTACTTCTATTTATTGATCTTGTTATTAACAGAATTAACCGTTTGGTATAATTTTTTCTAATGAAGGGTCAATTTCGTATTCATTTATTTAAACAAGCTGACAGTTTCTCTGCGTGAGTTTGCAGATGTCATCGTCTAATTTTTCAACTACATCATAATGATCCATCCCACTGAGCTGTTTAAATTCAACGATGTGTGTTGCTCTGAATTAGCATTTGAAATATAAAAAAATTTAATATTCGTCCTGGCTGGAATTAATTAAAAATAATGCATATTTATATGTATTTATATATTTGGGTGGAGGAAGGAGGACATCATTCTTACTTCTTAAAACTCCCGAGTTTGCCTTCGAAATTCGTCGCTAGCATGAGATTCATTTCGTCTAAAACTACGATGATAACAACTTGCACAAGGGAAGGACGGGAAAGAAATATTAGATTTTTATAACTTTCCTTTTCGAATTCACAGCTGTTCAATATCAAACGGGTGATTAATATCTAGAGGAATAAAAATTAAAAAATTGCATTTTTATATTTCATACGACACTCGTAACATCTTTCTCTTTATAAAAACCTTTTTTGGGAAATCCATTATTTTCAATACTTTCAAAGGTTGGCAACTTTCGAAAAACTCGTGGAAACAAACAGAAAATTTTGTTTCACCCCTGCACCTCAAGTTCCCTCACACTGACTCCTTAACAATAAATATGATATATTTCAGACGGGATGTAATTGAGGTGCAGATAATCTGATATTGAAAGTAAAAATAAAGATTTTAATTTGTAACATTTTTGAGGCACTTATTTTGACCCGATATTAAAGTTAATAGTTTGAAAATGCAATAATTCTGGCCAATTGATCAGTTCCTTCGATAGCTCAGTTGGTAGAGCGGTGGACTGTAGCTGGTGCAATAGCAGTTATCCATAGGTCGCTGGTTCAAATCCGGCTCGAAGGAATTTTTTTTTCAACCGTCGTTTATTATTTACTTGGCCAGTGAATGTCAATAAACAATGAAAATCCGAATTTTTTAAATCAGCTGTTTCGATTTTCTTTGTGAAGCCTTTTAAGCGAACCCATTCGAGAGCAGGTGTAAGAAAAATCAATTTTTTTATGCATGGAAATACAGTGAAATTAAAAAAGTTTTTCGAGCTGGAAAATTTTTAGATTTTTTCGGACGGAGGTGAATTGCGAATCACCGGAGGATAGCGGACGTCTTTCACGGTTGGCAACCCTACCTCGTCGGTTTGAGTCCATCGTTTAAGTATGTACTCACCAATGGAACGAGATCGTAAGTACCGCTTATGAGGATCATTTCGCGATGAAAAGGCCATTTGCTCCGAATACTTCGCTCTCTGACCGGTTTCCGAGTATGGTTCCAATTAGGCAGACTCAATCCGGATGCTCCTATACTAGATTATTTTCAGTTTTGTTAATCCTTACCGAGTTCGTGGTGAGGATGTCTAATTCTTTTATTTCGCTTGTGATCCTTTCGAGCGATATTAAGGAATAAATGAAAGCGGCCTTTATTTTTTTGACATTGCTTGATCACCGACTGCTAAGTCGCAGCTGACAACCGTTAATGGAATTTTCTTTTTGAACAGTGGTCGACGGGATAGGTGGAAATAAATCTTTGCACAGTTTGCTAATATCCGCGAGCTATATAAATAACAAAGCGAATGAGATAAGCACCCATTTAACCTAAATTTGCTTTTTAACATAAAAAAGCTCAAAATTAATTCTGAAATTCTGCATTTTTTTGTCCAATATCACAATAAATTTTTGTCTAATATCTGCAACCAAAATGCAAGGGGCAGGAAAATAGACAAATTGCATTTTATGTCTAATAATTAGAGTTAAATTTGTATTCTTTCTTTCATACAAGTACAGTGATAGTTTACACTTAAGACATTCTGAATCAACCAATGGACTTAAACAAAATTTCTGTCAAGCACATTGTGTCACATTAACTAATAATATCTTTTTATTTTAATATTTGTAAAAGTAGTTTAGATTCTCTTATAAATATATGCTTATTATTTAAATGAAAACATTTAAGAAACATTAAATAAAAATAATTAAGATTAATTATAATCATATGTACTGAATCAATAATACCATCAAATCGTTTTACATATATATATATTTTTTTTTAAAAAGTGGAAGTTTTATGTTATTCTTTAAATTTTGCCACATAAATTTGTTTAAAAATGTTAAATTTCACATATTTCATTAATAAATTTCCTAATTTGAAATATATTTTCAGTGTTTTAAAAATCTAAAACTAAACATTTGTGAATGCCATAACATCAGTGTATTAAGATCTTCGTTCGCACGTTGAAATTTCATTCAGATTTTTGAAGCATTATCTGGTCATCGATCTATTAAAAAGATGGAAAATTCATTGAACTACCAGTAAAAACCGTCAACGGACCATGAAAGTTAGGGGAAATGAAAGCCATTTTAGTTTCTTTAATTTTCTGTTAGATGGCAGTTTTATCGCGGATCATTCAGGAAGCTTAATGCTTGCACGACTGATCAAGTTTTTTTTTATGCCGAAATTGAGAGAAAAGAAGGTAACCTTAAGTCAGGATTGATCAGTAAAAATTGATAATCTCATTTTCGCCTTCTTTCATGTCGCAGGTTTCGCAGGGAATCGTTTTTCTGGCTTTGCGACTAGCTGAAAATTGTTTTACGTAAACGATAGATGGCGGTAAATATTTGTGTCGACATAATGCTTATGTATGTGTGTTTCCGCACATTAAATCACGGAGGCCCATTAGCTCAGTTGGTTAGAGCGTCGTGCTAATAACGCGAAGGTCGTGGGTTCGATCCCCCCATGGGCCAGTTTTTTTTGTACCCAACATTTGTGGCGATAGGATTGTAGGCGCCGGAAGCAATCATCGCTTTCTCCAGCAATGATCATTTGCTGGACGAATTTTGATACTTCAAATTCTGTGACTTCATCAAATCTTTTTTTTTTAATCTTTAAAAAAGCAATCCCTTTCTAAAAAATAAGTCTCACCAGTTTGGTTTCATCATCTCTTTTCATTGCGTTCCTTATTTTAATGTTTTTTCTTAACCTGAAAATCCGCAGCTCCAAAAATTGAAGAAAAGAGAAAATTGACAAAAGACCGAGAAAAGGTAGCGATTCCACATCTTGTACCTTCACGGTATTAGAAGTTGTAATTTTCGCAACGAATTTGGGGTAAAAAATAAAAAATTTGATTTTCACCGGGTATTTGAATCGCAAAATATACGAAGGACATGACACGAAGTGAACGAAGATTTCTTTGGGCAGAAGCGGCGGCAGCAGTAACCTGTGCATTGCAACAGCGATTTGAAGAAATCTTCAAATGTTTCGACACGATGTAGCCCGATAAGTTGAAAATTTCGATAACAAAACAGAAAATCATATACATATATAAATATTCCAGTATTGTGAAACATTGTATGAACACTTGACAAATGTCTTTTTGGGAACATTCAGATTCATAAAGTGGATGCTGGATACAGCTTCAGATTGAGGTTGCGGCAGGTTCTATAATTTCAGGAAAAACCTAACAAGATTGTCATTATTTTTCTTTCTCCCCCCCGTCCCTATATAATAGAAATACAAGCAAGACAATCTTATAAATACTCTTAGGTATTAGGTTAGATGACACTCTCCATATCCCTCAGATATGGACGTACCGAACCGAGAATGTGGACGGATTTCAGAAGCATTTTGTAAATATTCATTTTAAACTGAAGAAAAAAGTATCAACTTCTTTTATTATTTACTCTAAAAAACAGAAGACCAATAGTTACACAATTTTTCGTATTATTGGGGAAAAAATTCAGAACGTTTCGATTTAAGTGTAACGTAAAAAAAAAAAAGAAAAATTAACCCTAAATTTTTACTAAAAATGGAAAATCGAAGTTTTATCTTTTGCTATATATCACAAGTGAAAACTTTATATTTTTATATCTAAATATAAGCTTTCATAAAATCTGATCAATTCCTATGTTATCCTAATTCAAATTATAAATCTGTGGGCCGGCCTTTATGAAGCTAATGTTCAAATAGTATTTCTTTATATACAAAGATAAATTTTCTTTTTCTTCTACATACAGAAGAAAATATTCATTAAAATATCAATTAAGACCATGTCTTTTTGAATGTAATGAAAGTACACCTTGAACATTATTTAGATTATAGCTTAATTCTAATATTTCCTTTTATCGACTACAGCTTTGAATTCGAGCTTAGTCATCAGCTAAAAAAGAATTTATTTATTGATGACAATATAAATTTAAATGACATTTTTTATTTCAAAATTAATATCATTCAGCAAAAATTATAATATTAAAAGTATATTTCATAAGTAAACAATCCGATAAAAATAAAAATCTGAAAGTAACTATATCAGAGCATCCTTTATTTTAATTTTATTTAACATTCAGTTATTAAATGATATTAAGTAATTACCATATTTTTATTTATATTATATCATATATATATTTATGTATATTTACGTATATATTTTCACTTTATTCCGAAATTATAATAATAAAAATGTATATAACATATATAAGGCCTTTTCATAATATCCTACGAAAATTCCATAAGTTTTGTAATAAACAGCATCTTCGTTACCTGGGTGAATCTTTTTATAAAATTGAAAAATAAAGATTTTAATTTGCTAAATCTAATTTAATTAAATAAAAACAATAAAAGTACTATGGGTATGTGTTTAAACTTCCGCAATATTAAAATAATATACAGATTCTTCAAGTAAAATTTTGGCGGCATCAGGAAAATTAGTCTCGCTTCATCAACAAAATGATTTTCAATTTTTAATATTTGAATTTAATAATTTTTTTTTATATATCACATTGTAAATAAAAATTAATTTTTTTCTGGAAATCAATTTTCAATTTCTAATGAATGATACTTTTTGTCATTAGTTGCCTGTAAATGAATACAATTCAAATGCAAACATTTATATCATTAATTATATAAGTAAAATTTTTTAAATCTTACAAGAAATATCTCAAAATGTTTTCATATTTGATTCCGAAAAAAAGGCCACAAAAGAATTTTTTTAAGGGCAACAGTTACATGTGTCATATTTATCGCTCAAAACCAAAAACAACAAATGAAAACATTTATTCTTCGAAAAATTTCCGAAATCAATTTATTAATTCGGTTATTACTTAATTTATATACCGCAAATAATCATGTAAAAATAGATTTAATTCCTTCATTGAAAAAGGGGAATAAAGCTAAATTATTCACTCAAATTATTAAAATATTTGAAAAATTATTGAATGAAAATTTGGAACATCATAAAGGGTGAAAGATTCATGAAATATAAAAAGATATACGTAAATATAATTCTTACGTTTCATTTTCTTTAATGCAAATTAATAAGGTTCATTTCATTAAATGACCACAAGTTCAAATATGTCGCCACTAAATATGGTAATTCAAAAATATCATTTTTTATTATTATGTTCGGCTATTGATATTAAAAAAAATTTCTTGTTCAATTGCTAGTTTATTGAAAATATGAAAATATTGAATTTACTAGTTTAGGGCGAATTTTTGGCAAAATTATTTTTTGTTTGTAAAGAAATTTGACTTAAGAAAATAAAAACCATTAGCTGAACATTAAAAAAAAGTTCCTAGATTTTTTTATGAAAATTGAATTTTTCAAAAAAAATATTATGATTTATCTCTTTTACGAACTATCTAAATGAAAAAAAATTATGACTTAAAACGTAGTTTTAGAGATACAATGTTGTGACAAAAAACAAAAGAGATTTTGTAACAAAATAAAAAAAATATAAGTTAATGAATATAAAATAATTATTCGTATACTGATCTTTTAAAAAAATAAAATCTAACTATTACTGGCAAACTATTGTAAAAGATTTTTTTTAAAAAATTTAAGATATTACTGGATTCACTTCAAATATATATTTTATATATATATATATATATGAAAATATGAAATCTTATATTCCTAATTGCATAAAAAAAGAAAGAATTATTAACAATATGTGTAATTATTCCAATTTTATAGTTCACAAAGAAATATAATTCAATAATTAATCTCCAATCACAAATGTTTTATTTTCTAGTAATATTTTGTGAGCAAAATAGAAAGTGAAACTAAGAAATAATAAATGAAAAGTTGAATTTAGCTACTAAAACATATCAGATTTGTTAGTTTTAAGTTATTGATTTAGTTTAATTTCTATCTTCAGAACATGGAATGAACATTTCACAATTAATTATACCACTTAATTTTTTTAATATTTAAAAAGAGTATAAATATTTTTGAAATTTAGATATAAATAACTAAATCACTTCAACAATTCTTAATATTGTAATGTCATTTCATATAGATCACCTTCTATAAGCTAAAAGCTATTGTTTTTAATAAACTAATTACAATAAATTCCCATTTTCTCATAATAAAATAAATATAATTATAAAAATTTATATTTTCCTATAATAATAGTCACTTATGTGATTAACAAACTATAAAATATTTCTTTTTAAGTTATTTTTCAGACAATTTTATTTTTTTTCTGTTAAGCAAAATTCGGATTTGTTTCAAACAGTTTCAGTTACTTAACTCAGATTTTTAAGAAGTTTGTTTTTTAAAGCAAATAATACATGTAACAAAGATCATTGACAATGCCCCAATTAGCTGCTATCTACATTGAAAACTATAGAAGATAATTAAAAGGAAAAATTATCAATTGTTATTAAAAATATTGTTTTCAAAATAAAATTGACAAAAAATTTAAAATTAATTTACAGTGAAGATAATTTCTGAAATTTATCAAACTCAATGTTTTCTATACATTCAGTTTAATAAAATCCAAATTCTTGCTCAAATGAAATTTTATATATTTTTGCATACTTACATGAAAAATAAAAATACTTAAATTCATTTAAAAAATAGTTATCAGTATAAAATAAATTTGTATATTGTTTTTAAAGTCATATTACTCTAAAGTCTTATGTCACATGACTTGAAATAAAGTCAGCTAAAACTAAAAAGAAAAATAATGTTTCTTTAAAAATGTTAGCTTCATACTTTTATTTATCAGCTCTTTTCCCAGTTAAATGTTCTATTTCCCTTTCAATATCATCTTCAATTACTTTATAAGGATCTGCAGATGACCACTGATAGAAATATAAATACAGTATGAGCAATATGAATAATAGTACAATCACACCTGTAACAAAAATGTTTTCAATTAAAACTGATATTCCTTTAAATTCAGCAATCAAAAAGAAAATCATTTTTACTGTTTATATCTGTAATTTAAATTGAATATAATTGTTTAAACTTATTATAATAATATCTACATAATGAATAATATAGATCTGTTAACAGAAATTTAATCTTATAATAATAACATAAAGATTTAGTAATTGCAGATTTATTTACATTTACATATATTTATTGTTTACACTTAGCTTCCAAAACTTTCATTTTTATTACACTTTATATATATATTATTTTATACTTATGTAAAAAAATATTAATTTTATTTATATGAAGAAATAATTTTAATTAACTTTAAAAAGCTTTTTATAAGATTAATGAAATAATGGAAATTAATGTACAACCTAATATTTTAAGTCATTCAACTAAAATTTTTTTTTTATTGATACGAATAAAAACAAACCTGCAATTATGTTTTCCTTATATGAGGATGATTTATAAGATAATGATGAAGTTCTTTTTGATATTTTAGGAGGTTGCTGTGAATTTAGATATTTTTTAATATTTGGTTCCCATGTCCCTGTATAAAATTCATCTCTTCCTATATTCTGTTTTTCAGAGCTATAACGAGAGCGAAAACTGCTGCTTGGATAATCCACTTCTGCAGTTGGTTCAATGTACCTATGAGTTGTTCCTTTAGGTATTGTTTCAATAAAACTGAATTTGGAACTTTTTGATTCTGATTCATAATTAGGATATGACGGAGTTTTAGTATCATATTCATTAAAGTTATGGGATAAATATTTTTTTTCTATTGGTTCAGATATATAGTCATCCAAGTTTGGTTTTGGAGAATCTCTGTTGACAGAACTTTTTCTTCCTTTGAATGAACTTTTGTATTCTAAATTTTTGTAGGACGACTTAACGGACGGCAAATCAACTTCGCTATCAGAAAATTCGTCTACTTTGAAACTGTTATTCGCTTTACGTGAACCAATCGCTTCCAAACCATTTGTTTGACTGCCGGATCCCAATAATTTAATCAGCTTTTTTTCATAAACCTTTCTTGTATTTTTTAAAACTGGACCTATACTGGCGCCGAGCTCTTTAAGTTGATTGTACAACTCATCATCCGTCAGCCGTTCCACTTCCTTAATAATTGTTTCAATCTTACTTGGAGAACTTGAGCTCGTTACAGATTGACTGTTGTCTCTTGGAGGATTTTCATCGTCACTCGAATAAAATTCTCCAAGATTTTCATTTAGCGTGCTATACTGCTCATATAATTTCACATAATCTGCTTTTTTTGATCCCGGAGGAGGTAGTGCTACTCCATGTTCTATCAGAGATTTTTTTAGTTGATCAACCGTTAATGATGCCATTGTGTAAAAATGAACCTTTTAGTAAACAATGTGTTTGCAAACTACTAATACATATAGAGCACTTCGTGACAAAAATGGCGTCTCAGTCAATGGAATGCCGGTGTCGCTTTTATTCGGGGCCCATACAGAAATACGCCAAGGATTTGAGTAAAAAATTCTGGTGACGGCGTCTTTCTAGACCACTTGTAGTTCTTGATTAGTAATTTATTATTACGCAATAGAATCGTAAGTTTTAATTTTAGAGACTGCTCTAAAATGTAATTTTAGTAACGTAAAAGTGCACTTTGAATATATTATCAATTATGACAATATTTCAGGCCAGCCATGTCAAGATACAGAGAATGGGATTTGACCTGCAAGGTTTACGTTGGAAATTTGGGAAGTAACGCTTCTAAACACGAGATAGAAGCAGCATTTAGCAAATACGGGCCTTTAAGAAATGTTTGGGTGGCTCGAAACCCTCCTGGTTTTGCTTTTGTTGAATTCGAGGATCCTCGCGACGCTGAAGATTCCGTTCGAGGTTTAGACGGAACGTACGTATTACTAGGCAAGGCCCAAATTTTCATTATTCGAAATTTTTTGCATAATGATAGTTTCCAGCATTAGTATAACTGTTTATCTTTTCCCTAATAAATACTTTTGTGCATTATTCTTTGTTATGAAGTATGCATTTTCACTTCTCTTCTTAAGAAACCTTATTTTCTGATGCATTAATTTCAGATTAGTAAAAATTTTCATTTTCGACAAAGCAATGTTTTACAAAGTAATTGAAAATAATGTTCAGCTCTGAATAAGTAAATGTCTGTTAATATGTAATTAAATTTTTTTTCCGTTTTAAATGATATGCTTAGGAGATGCTGTGGAACAAGGATTCGGGTTGAGATGTCCTCTGGGCGTAGTCGCAGAGGCGGTGGTGGCGGTGGCGGTGGAGGACGAGGATCTCGCCGTTATTCAAGGTTTGTTAACCCATGCTTTTATTTAAAAAGTATCATGATTTATTAATTAAATTCCTATATTTCAACCATGAAAAATAATGAAATTATAAGATTTATATGCAGATGTATATTTTGTCAAGGATTAATCCTTATTGAGATACATTTGTTTATTGCTAATTTTTTTGCTTTTATATTAAGTATATCTAATATTTTTCAATTTTAGATTTTTTAAATCTTCGTCTTACAAAGATTTTATGTCTAATTAATATACATTGAATCTAAGTATGTTATCAATATTTGATGAAACCCAACTTTTATGATAATAACTTAAATTTTCTTATAAAAAGCCATAGGAAATTATGTATCAGAAATTCAAAATTATCTACAATTTTTCAACTGAGCTTTGCTTGTCCAAATAATTTCTTTTCAGGATCATCATGAATTTTTGAATTTTAGATAATATCATCACCTACTGTTCATGTAACTTCTGCAAAACTAAAATTATTTTCTTTTTTTCAGAATTTTAAATTTAATTGTTAGTAAGCATTGACATTTAAAATTCATTCAAATATAATTAAAATGAATTTTTTTTAACAAATTAAATTTTGGAATTTTTTTTTTAATTGAAATACATCATTTATTTGAAATATTTCAAATAATTACTAATTTTTTAATTAATGTATTAAAATTATTTTTTTCTTTTTGTAAAAATTCCCTAACAAAAAATAATGAGAAGTTGCTTAATCCAGAATTTAATAATTTACATGTGCCTTTAAGAACATGCTAGTATTTTACCTTTAGCTGTTAAAGAATTAAATATATTAGCATCAAAAGTTGATTTGATATTGAAACAACTTTAATTACAGCACCCAACTATTGTATTTTTTAATTTAAATATTCTCATGATTCATTTCAAATGCTAATTATTGATATTTTGTTTGTCTTCAAAAATTTATTTTGATAGATTATTGGAAAGTTTATTAAAGAAATAATTAATTTATCTTTACAAAGAGATAGAACTCCAAAATTGAATAAACTTCCTGATATTTTTCAAGTTATCTATTAGGTAAATTCATAAAATTTTAGTGTTCGTTATCTGTAATTTAAAGCTGGAACAGCAATCTCATTATTTTTTAAAGAATTTTGTAGATTTTAAGTTTAGTCAGCGTTGGAATTGAAGTAATGGTGGATGACCTTGATTCTTCACAGTGTGGATGTTTTTTTTTATTTTACTGAAATTTTTTTTCTTTTTTTGTTTTTTGTATATATACGTATTTAATTCTGGACAAACTGTAATGTTTTTTCCAAAACTTTGCAGGCTAGAGTTCAACCCACTCCTGATAATCTCATCCTTAAAACCTCCGACATGAAAATAAATCCAAGTAAAAAGGGAAATGGTCGTTTGGGTTGGAGCTTCGTTTCAACGCTCTAGTTCGTCTCCTTCTTATTCCGCCCAGCTCTCAACTCCCTGCTCTCAACTTTTCAACTTGATTCTCAACCGCGAGATTATTTCTTCCCAACAATACCTTCAGCAACTTTATATTACAACAACCAGCCATCGACCACCGACTTTTTTTTATGGCACTGATCACATCTAAGAATTAAAAACATCTAACTTTATTCGTCATTACCACCAAATCAACCAACGATTTGCTTTCTGGTAAGATTATTTCAGTTTTATGAATTTAAAAAAAAAAAAACTTAATACAAATACATATAAATGAAATTATAAATTATACTTAAGCAAAACATTAAATAGTCGGTATTATTACTGTTAAATTTGCATTAATTGTGTGCTGTTTACTCTCATTTCTTGTTCATTTTTAAATATGTTTAATTAATTGAATTAAAATATTCTTCGAATAGGCAGATGAAGGATTGTAGGAAATAGGCTTTTCAGGCTGAGTTTAAAATTCATTCAGATTTCTGGTTATATTAAAATTTTTTATTAGTTATTAGGCCAAAGAAGTAGTAGAAGATTTTCCATTAATTTTAACCTAAAATATTGTTTATTTTATAAATAATATTTGAATCAGTGTTAAGAAAAAAAGTATATGATATCTAAACTGTAAGGAAATTTTGTCAATCATTTAGAATTTGTAGTGAAAATTTTCTGTATATATGATGAAGTGGAATAATTTTTTATTATGTATTTTTTAGTGTTAAAAAACAAGTGATTACGTTCTAGTATGAAATGTTATTATTGGAAATTGTTTTTTTAATTATATGATTCTAAAAATTTAAAAAAATGTAATTCAAATAGATTCAAAAAAAATAGTTTATAAGTTTTTTTTAATAATAATAATAATAATAACAACAACAATAATAATAATAATAATAATAATAATAATAATAATTCCAATTAATTATAG
>JAOWBB010007105.1:0-12632 GCA_028565995.1 Ricinus marginatus
GAGGCTCGTGCCTCCGGACTAGTCCGGACACGGGATGACCCTGTGACTGGTGAGGGGGTCGGACAATTCGGCCTCCTGCTCCCGGGGTGGAGCCTCTGGTTCGCACTTTAGGGAGCACGCGGGATAGGTCCCTTTGGGGATAATTCCGCGTGGCGAGTCCGGGCTTGGTGCAAGTAGGTGGGAGCCTGCGTCCCCCCCGTTGCCACACCACTTTGACGTAGTGGGAGGGCTCAGCTGCGCGGGATCCTATGGCTGGGGTAGCGGCGGGCCGCCTTAGCTGCGCTACGAACGCCTTCCGCAGCAGTAGGCGGGGCGGTTTCGCTTGGGTTTGTACAGGGGGGAGATCTAGCTTCCGGTCTCCGCTCCCTTGCGTGGTCCACTATCTGCCGTCGGGTGATGGCGCAGTTGCGAAGAGTGTGGTGTAGGAAGGAGTTTCGTTTCATCATGTCGGCTAAAACTCAGGAATTAGTACCCCAGGGGGGTAGGGGCTCCGGCCCTGAATCTCCTCCCGCCGCTGCGACGGTGAGCTGCCCCACGGATTCTGGGTGGGGCAAACCGACTCTCAAGGAGGCGAGGGCGGGTCCGTTGCCAGAGAGCGGCCCGTCTCGTTCATTGGCGATCACTGACGATCCCCTTCCGGCGCAGAGCGGGGAGGACTCCACTCCCCGCCTGCTCCGTAAGCGAAGACTGGTGAAATACCAGTATTCGTCTTGAGGCTCTGAGGGGAGTCCCGATAGAGGAAGCACGGTTTCCTCCCGATCAGGGGCATACCTGGGAGGAGCCAAATTGAAGCGTCCATTGGCCAGGGCTGGGGGCGGGGACCATCCCCTGTCCCGCGACGCCCTTCGGAAGGTTCTTCGCAAGAGGGACCTGGAGGTCGAAGCGGTTAGGGGAGAGCTGGCTTCGCGTCCTTTGTCCGACCTGGTGGATGTGTTGACGACTGGTGCCACGACCATAGAGGGGGTGGCAACGTGCGCCAGTCGCCTGCGGGGCGCCAAAATGGCGTTGCTGAGGGACAGTGCGGTCCGATTGCGGGCCGTATCTGCGTTGTTAATGGATCGGGCGAGCATTTATGCCAACGCTGAGGAGCTCGCCCACAAGAATAAGAGGTTGTCGGGGGAAGTCGAAGACTTGAAGCGACGACTGGCTGAGGTGGAGAAGAAAGTTCTCCCCTCCCGACCAGAGCCAGAAATCCCACCTCCACCCGGGACTCCCCCGACAGGTTCATCATCATTATTAAGTGTGGCAAAACATCCCTTAAATCCCCCTCAGAAGGTCCCCCAAAAGAAAAGTCCTACACCTCCCCCGCCCCCGATGCAGTCCCAGAGGGCTTCATCGGGGGTGAGTGCCCCATCCTCTCGGCCCAAAAAGGGGTTGAGAGGCTCTGGAGGCAACCCTATGGCCCAGGGTGGGAGGAAGTCCTCCAAGAAAAAACCCCCCCGTCCCGCTGTTCGCCCCCCACTATCGCAGCCTTCCTGGTCGGAGGTTGTATCCGGGAGACGCGGCCGGAGTGGGCCCGCAGCCCCTGTGGCTGCGCCGCCTGCGTCGGATCGCGGGGTGAGGCGACCCCCGGGCCCGCCGGTTGTAGCACTGGCGGTTTCGGCGGGCGCCTCCACAACTTTAGGGCAGGCGATGACACTCGCCAAAGAAACCATCCGCCTGGGGGATTTGGGGGTCCCCTCCGTTCGTATGCGAAGAGCGCAGAACGGGGCCCTACTCCTGGAGGTCCTTGGTCCCGAGGGGGAGAAGGCTGCGGATCGCCTGGCGGCCGCCCTTCGACCCCTCCTCTCACCCAAGGGTGTTCCGGTCACCAGACCGAGGCGTTTTGCTGAATTGCGCGTCTCGGGGCTGGATGATTCCGTCACCCGGCAGGAGCTGACGGATGCCTTGTGCTCCTCGGCTTCCTGTCCGGCGGATGACGTTCGGGTCGGGGAGATTCGTTTTCCCCGATTTCGGATGCGGTCCGCCTGGGTGAGACTCCCTAAAGACGCGGTGGCGTGAGTGATCTCCATGGGAGGCTACTCGTGGGGTGGGTCTCAGCGCGACTCGAGTCCCTGCCTCATCGGCCGTTGCGTTGTCACCGATCGCAGCGGACTCTGCTATCGGTGCGGTGGTCAGGGCATCGTGCGGCTTCCTGTGGGGAGCCGCTCAAATGCGTCCTGTGTGCGACCGCTGGCGGTCCATCGCAGCACCTCCTTGGGGGGCCAAGTGTCCCGCCAAGAGGAGCTGTGGTGGTGTAAGTCGTCGCGGCCGCCGCAAGGACGCTAAGGAGAGTTCGGCCGGTGGGCCGTAGCGGGGTTTCGCCCGGCCCTTGGGCTGGGTGGATTTTCGTTGCGGTGTGCTCACCTCCGAGTGCGGCAGGTGCTCTCGGGGCCTTGTGTTTCGTGGAGTGTCTTGTTGTGTCCGGTGGGGGCCACTGTGAGGAGTCGCCGTTGTGACGAGTGTAGGTACTTGGCCCGGCGCACCCTTGCTGATTGTCCAGCCTGGGTGATCCAACGTCGGCCTTTGCCTGCTCTTGTCGGTGGAGACCTTGTCCTCCGGGGAGTGTTAAAGCCGTTCTTCGGAGCAAGGTCGCGTGGGACTCGTCCGCAGATAGGCTGCGGAGGGGGGTGGAGGAAACTCCATTCCTCATCCGTTTTGGTGGCAATGGTCGCCCGGCGGAGGCTCGTGGCTCCGGATCCGTCCGGAAACGGAACGACCCCGGGACTGGTTGGGGGGGTCGGACAATTTGGCCTTCCTCCTCTCGGTGTGGAGCATCTGGTTGCGCCCCCGGGAGCACGCGGAGTAGGTTTCTCCAAGGATAATTCCGTGTGGCGAGTCCGGGCTCGGTGCACGTGGGTGAGAGCCTACGGAGCTTGTAGTAGTCCCTGAAGATGTCCCACCGAGGGGTTTTAGTCGGTTCGACTCCGACACTACCCATGCGGCCCCAATCACCGTACGGGTGGCCGGAGGTTTCACCTCGAAAAAAAATCCAAAAAAAAAAAAAAAGAAAACGTTTGTATGGGACTATTTTCGAGATCAGAAAGTCTACTATGAGAGCAATGAATCTTCTGATTATAGGTCTCTAAAGCGAGATTGCCCTCAGGGGAGCGTTCTGGGTGTTATTATGTGGTAGCTGATTGTAGACGGGCTTCTTGCAGCTAATTTCGGTCCCAACACAACTATCTTAACTTATGCCGAAGATATCCTTATGTTAGGAAATGGCTGAAATCTGGTAGCTTCCAAGGAACCCAAAAATGTGTCTGTTCGGAGGGTCGGAAAGTGGATGTAGTGGCCAACCGGCGAAGAGTGAACTTCTGGTTTGGAGATTGGTCGAAACCGTCACACTCCACCACTCAAATCCTGGCTGGTGTATCCATATCTAGCACACGGCCAAATGCTGTTGCAGCACAGCCATTTGCGGGCAGGTTTGAATTACTGATTACGAAAGGTCAAGCTCCCCTTGCCGGTCCCATGCGTTGGGCAAACTGCCCAAGTATGAACTGGCAAGGACCATTCCCATTAGTCACTAGCAAGAGCTGTCTCGTATATAGCCGTGAAATCAGCAGAATCATAGTCGAAAACATATAATATGGCTCTTAATTTTTTACAATCACCGCCACTGTCTTGTTGTGTGGCTTCATGTACGCCAACGCCTTTCTTGTTGTTCCTTCAGCGCCGCTCTTGTATCAGGAATTGCCTCTTGGACATTACTGTACATTCCCCGTACAGGAATGTTAATGAGGATATGCCGGACTTTACTCATCACTATTCAACCCTTTATTTTTTTTCCATCATAGATCATACACCCCAAATCTGAGCCATTAAAATCAAGACTTTTCGACCAATATTCGCAGTGCAAGTTGCTTCCGCGCGCGGACGTCAAAAGCCACAATCAACTATGACTGTCTAAGCGCACTGACCTTCGTGGCTCTGTAGGTGCTGAGGTTGCTGCCACAACTCTCAACTCGAACCTATCTGATCCCTTCCGCGGCTCCTGAGGTTCCCTAGTACGAAATTTTCGCCTTTCCTGTACCTCCTGGTGGACCAATGAAGTCGATCTCGGCCAAGTCCCATTCGCTGTGCAAGGCATCGTCAAGGCTTTCCGATAAAACGCCTGCCAATCTGGTTGACTTTTGTGCTCTATGGAATCCGTTGCGATGAAACCTCAGCTATGAGAAGCTGATGGAAGTTCCATGTCTCCTCCTCTTCGACAATAATTTTATTTCCCTTTGGGGCCTTCCTTTTCTCTTAGCAAAGAGAAAAACGAAGCGCACAACCCCCGTTGTTATACTGGCCTTTCCTTTTCGTTCCACCGCTCGGTAACTCCTCGAGCCGTCGAAATCGAGTTGTCTCGCTTGACAGTGTCTCTTTCTCAGCCTCCCGCAAGCTTCAAAGGGGACGCCGAAGGGCAGCGTCCTTGACCCTATGATGTGGATTATCATCATGGATGAGTTTCTATCACTCAATTTTGGATAACACTCTGGAACTAACTTTGGACAATGCTGACATTCTGGAATCACGTCAAGCTGCAGATTCATAAGAACAAGAGGAGCTCTTTCTGCCCGAGGGTGGGATAAACAAAGTCACTCTTCGCAGGTTCATTTAAGCCAACAATAAAATCCGCACGGTTCGGAGAGTCTTGTATATCGGCGTGCGAATCATGGAGCGTCTTGCCTTCATATAGCGCTTAGGAAAACTGCAAACAAGGCGCGACAAACTCTTAGAGCTTTCAAGCAAAACATGGGTGCAAACTGGGGTTTTTCGCATTCAGCCCTCACATCTGGCATTATGTCGTATATCCCCCAGGTGCTCTAGCACTGCTCACAACAACACCATTCGGCCAGTCGCGATATCTCTACCACTTCATAAAGAGGAGATTTAGCCCATATCGATCGAGAAAGTGGTTGAGGCGTCGAATAGAGGCGAGGAAAATGAAGACGGCGCCGGGCTTAAATCTCGTTTTCAAGAAGCTGGTGAAAACAACGGTGGAAGTGGCACCCATTCTGATCGGGTGTGAGCAGTTGAGACTCAAATCGGGAGAAGTCAGCACGGGCTTGGAGAGAATCGCGACTGGTGCCCGTGCCCAAGCCAAGAAGAATAGGAGAATCGGCCGGTTTGCCTCATGAGCGACTTAAGCAAATTAGGGAGAAGATAGTTTTGTACGGCATGAGGCACTTTCTGGAAGGGACGGAAGGGAGTAGACCTCTTCACAAAGAACAATATGATTTCAGACCAGGAAAATCCACTATGAGTGCTATGCTCCGGGAAAAGGAGCTGGTAAGGAAGCACATGAAGGAAGGTGATACGGGGTTTAGAGCGAGTTTGAACGTAAAGAACGTATTCAACTCGTTACCGTAGACTACGAATCCAGGAAGTGATGATGACCGAAGTGAATACCTCGTTATATATGGAATACGAAAATGATTGGGAAATTACCTATGCGACCACTAAATTAGTTTTATAGTTCGGGATAGGTCTGTGGCGCGATGGGAAATTGAGCGTGCGGGGGCAGGTTTTTTTTCCCCCGGGGATGGATATTGGGGCCGACTCTGTGCAACATGACGCACTAGGTGATACTCAGCACGCAGATGCCAGTAATTTCGAAAAATACTTTTACACTATGCAGACAGTATCCCTGTAATAGTGTAGGGGAAATATCCGGATTTAGCGCGGGCAGAATGGAGGCATGATCGGACGCCTAATATAGTTGATATCACGTCTCAGATTGACAGTAGCACCAGAAAAAACAGAAGTTATTGCGTTTTGGAGGGGGGGGGGTGGTATAGAGCAGTCATCGGGACGGTGAACGTTGGGGATAGGATATGTGATATGTGAGCAGTTTGTGCGATCTCCGGGGGTCGCGCTAGACCAGAATGGTCTTTCAAGCTGCATATAAAGAAAGTGGAGGCTAATGCCAATGCAGCAATTACTACCGAAAGAAAGAGGCCTATCCCAGGGGTACAGAAAAGTTGTATGTCAGTATAGCCGACGGGAATGGTGCTGTATGCAGCCCCGCCTGAGTAGCGGAAGTGGAATTACGCTCAGGCGATTACGCCTGATCAGCGATCGCTTGCTCGAGAGAATAAGAGATTATTGAAGGAAGTGAAAAACCTCAAGAAGCGGGTGGCTGAAGTGTAGATGAGTTCTCCCCTCGCGACCACATCAGCCCCACAACGCTACTAGGGGCCTCCTCCAACTTCAAGAACATACTGGACGAAGGGTAATCCCATAATTCCCAACTTTTTCTGGCCCTATCTCACTCGCCCATCAAAAAAAGAAACCGGATCAGGTCTTCCGTCGTTTGTGCGACCGAAACACGAAGTTCCACGGGAGGCAGGCCTCTAAGACATTTCGTTAAATTGCGCGTCTCGGGGATGGATGACTCCGTCACTTGGCAGAGGCTAATAAAGCCTCACTCAACCGACCCTGAAAATTTTCTCTATCCAACACCCTCTATATCCCTCTGTATCTTTTCATTCGTTTCATTTATTTGGTACCTTTTGGCCACTACTCATATCTACCTCTGGAAACAATTAACCGACCTTCCTCCCCCTGTTAGCTTATCCGCGCCTTATGAGTATCACTGCACCTCACTATTCGTTACTCCTCAGCTCCCCTGAGCTAACCGCAATCTGCCTCGAGACGTGCACCTTAACCCGCTTTGCCTCCCACGTCGCTCACTTTCATGAAGGCCTTGAAAAGAGAATACAGCTTGGTATCTTCAACACACCATCACTCAGCCGCGTGGAGACTAATGAGCTCCGAATTGGACAGAAATTCGGACGGGAACATGGTTAGGAGCTCGTAGGACTTCGGAAGATGTTCCACCTAGGGTAGTTTTAGTCGGTTCGACCCGATTACCGCCCATGGGCAACCCTAATCACCACTACCCGAATGTTTCCCTTCGTCAAAAAAAGAGGTAAACAAGTAGAAGCTCGTAAAAATATTTTTTTTACATTAAAGGCCATGTCTGGTGTTTGTGTCGTGGCCGTCTGTCTGACCATGTGTGGTGGCCGATGATTTTATGGGCTAAGGAGAGCGGGGATTTTGCTAACTCTTTATGAAGTACTTCGTAATTATTTTGGGAAAACAGGTTTATCTTAGTACAGGGAAGATAGTTATTTTGGTGGACTCAAGATGGGGAATGTGTCTAGCCCATTCATTAGAAAAAGAAAATAGAAATGCTGATGTCGTAGAAGCGGCTCTTAGAAGTAATGGGAAGATACCGGTATCGTCTCCAATTAAAAAAATTTGGCGCTTAAACGAGCCTCAGGTTCAAATAATCGGTTTGAATGACAATCGTGGCGCAACCCGTGAACCTTTATTTATTTGGATTTTATCACATTTAAAATATCCTCCAGCTTCAATTTATGAATCTTTTGAAATTAATGAATTCGGTAAAGACTCCCATCTATTTGTGAATTTGCGAGAAGTTCTTATTTGGTAGATATCTGGGATTCAAAATCTAAAATAATTTTCGTATTACCTACAAAAACTAAATCTACTTTCGAAATTTTTAAATCATCAATTTGATGTATTAAAAATTTCTATAGTTAGGTAAAATTCTATAGTAGGAAGACGGTGTTGGTAAAGAACAGGGATACGAACGGAACTATGCCAGAAGAATAGATAAGAGGGACTTAGGGACCCATACCGTAGGTCTCTCCCTCGGATCGGGCAGTGACGGCTCTGGCCCGGGTCATGCCCGGAAGACTCGATTAATGTACAAAAATATAGTGGACGGAATGGTCATCTACGGGGCGCCAGTGTGGGCGAAGGAAGTGTGCGGTAAAGATCCGCTTCGCCGGAAAATGTGGCAGGGCCAAAGGAGGCTGGCCCTGAGGATCATACGAGGATATCGCACGGTGGCGGCGCTGACAGCAGTTTTGCTGGCCGGGGTGATTCCATGGGTGGTGGAGGCACGTGCCAGAGAAAAGGCGCATCACCTACGGAAGGATCGACGGCAGGAGGGAGAGGAGCGCAGCGCGGGTAGGGCCGGATCCCGATCCATACTAAAGGAGAAGGAGAAGGAGCTGCAAAAGTGGATGACCTGGGTGAAGAGGAAACACGGGAGATACAAGTGAGGCCAGAAGGAGGTGATGGAAATGTGGGGGGACTGGCGGAAAAAAGCGCACGGGGAGCTCACGTTTGAATTGACGCAATTGCTAACGGGTCATGGATCATTTGGCAAATACCTTCGTAGGATTGGGAAACGTGTGGACGCCGGATGTCAACATTGCAAGGCGTCGATGGACACGGCGTTCCACACGTTGACGGAATGTCCTCGTTGGAGGAACGAGCGACAAAGGTGCTTTCCGGGGGCACCGTGGAGTGTGAGAAGGAGCGTGTTAGAAGAAGAAGCAAGTCGATGGCTCATTAAGAGGATGCTAGAATCCTCCGAGAAGTGGGCGAGTGCGGCTAGATTCGCCAAAACGATGATGAGCCGGAAACTTATGGAGGAAGGAAGGCGGAGAATGCCGGAATAAGGCGAAAGAGTCCTAATTAATCAATATTTTACAGTGTCCAAAAAATGAATCACTTCTGCCAACCGGATGCGAACCAATAGGTGTTCCCGGGCGACGGAGGCAAGTGCGCTGAAGGAAGACAGAGGGGTTTTAGTGGGTATGCCTCTGAGGAGAGGAGAGTCCCACACTCCCCAACGGATTGTTGGGGGTCCTTAACGGATTTCCCCTCCTGGCGCAAAAAAAAAGGTCTCTCCCTAACCTAATCGACACTATTCCGAGTGTGTTGGAAGAATGAATCGTAGAAACTCTCAGATTTTTCCTTTCTCTTGTCAGTCGTCCGCTGGAATTCCGATGAACTATCCTCAGGCTACATCAAAGGCGTCCCTCAGTGTGTGAATAGAATACGCACAGTCGTACTTACCTACTAGCTACCGTTTCGTTCTCGAAGTGAACAAGCCGAATTTTGAATTTTTTTTTTGAGCATGTTTTATTTTGTTTAGTTTGTGGATTCTTTTGTCAGCTGTGTCCTTTTTCCACGCGCATCTCAATATTTTGCTCATATGTGACCAAACAAGTTTGAATTTTGACATATCAAGCGGGAGGCAGATTCTGGGATGTCGGGAGATGAAGGTTGGCTCACACTGGGTATGAAAAGGAAACGGAAATGTGTTAGGAAAAGATGCAGAAGGAGGGTGTATTGGGGTGTATGGGACACCCATATTCGTGTATTCGTGGATAGAATTGCGAAGGACTTGGAGCAGTCTCTCGATAAACATATATTTGGTAAACCTTTGGAAGGAATAATTTTATTAAAGGTGAAAGAAGCAAAATGCTATATTGCTTCTTGCAAAAAAATAATATACTTTTCACAAAGTATAAAATGATAGTGCAAATGAATAAAATAATGATTGAAAATGGAAAAAATGATTCCAATGCTAAATCCCTTTCTTTTTAAAAGAGATAAAGATAAAGAGGGGGTGATAACGAAAACGATAAAGCTGTCAGAGGATGCTGGTTCGATTAATAGGAAGTTGAGGAATCAATGAAAGGATTGGTAAAAACCAAGAGCGCAGTGCCAGTAGGGGCATCGCATGCAGATAAGGTAAATTAGGAGCCATGGGTGACAATTCTAATAAAGAATGGGAATCCCTATCCTTTATTAGACGGAGCTTAGAGAGACTTACAGCTTGCGGTGAATCCGGAGGTAGAAAGCATTTGGAACTACACTTGAATATAAATATAATGTAGGTGGCACATACAAACGATGGGGTTCTGTTGTGGGAGCCAGGTTCTAGGAATGCACCACAATCAGACATACCGTCTGGTACTCGGGCGGCTTGGAAAAACAACTACGGCGATTACAAAACAAATGGAGCCCGCCCTATAGGTAGTAGGTAGATATTTCCCCTTCGACAAAGGTTTCTTTAAAATTATTTTAAGTCTAAAAACTGTATTTTTATGAATTGCGTTCACTACTATTCCTAGGCGAGACCATTACTGGCACTCGCACATCATCTATCATGTGAAGAGATTTTATTAGTACGATTTGGAATGAGTAGCATAACGGATATTTTCTGGATGATCGAAGGGAGTTGTGGTCTCGTTGTGTTACATCCAGAATACACAAGGTGAAGATAATTCTGGAATAGAGTCGTGCATCGATAGAATAAATATGTTAGATGTTCTTGATTTCCTGAAATATGGAACTTATCCAGAAGAATTGGATGTGTTTTCTTGGTAGACATTGTCATCTCCCAAGTCACTTTTATTAATTCAGGTTGACATTGGTTAAACCTGATATTAATCTGGATGACAATTCTACATGGAGTTGGATCTGGAGAGTTGAAAGCTATTTACGTAATTTTATAACTCATGAGCTAAAAACAGAATCGTTGTTATTCCATCATCTTGGTCACAATTCATCAATTTAATGATATTTTATTCTAATCATCAGTTCCCTGAGAAGAAAGACTATATTAATTACTTCGACTTGTTTCATTCTTATATTTTGATAGAGGTATATCATTTGATCTCGATCCTTTGGGAAACGCAAACCGCCTTTGCCCCTAACCCAATTCCGCTTGGGGCAATAGATTCAGATGTTCAACCGTTTTAGGAGAAAACAGAAAGTAGGGCATGAAAAACAGAAGATGCACGAAAACTTTACCAATTAAAAATTTTTAATAAAAATATAACTGAATTAGATTGGAGTCTGGACAGCACATTCATCGAAGAAAATGCTTAAAATCCCAAATTAGTGTAAAAGTAAATCACACAAAAGAAAACGCCCATTTTGGCAGAACAGTGCAAGATATACAGTTGCGACCATTAGCCAGTTTGCATTATAAATTTTAGTGATATATCAAAAAAAACTATATAAAAAACTTTTGACACACCAAAATAATATTGCATCTAAATTTACCCTTGAAGAAGAGGAATGTATATTAATTATTATAGCTAGAAAACAAAGACAAGAAGGACTAAAGACGTTATGGGTCTCTCTACATACTGAAGTCGCATAAGATTTATTAACAGTCAAATCGGAACGTATGTATGTGATACAAAAAAATTGAACCTACATAAATCAGGGATAATAAATGATTTCTGAACAGAGGAGACAGTTTGATGAGGGTTATACGAAACGAACGATTGCCAGAAAAATATAAGGCAAAAACGATGGGAAAAAAAATACTGTCTTAGCCTCGGCTAAGAAATAGGGGCCCACAAAGGGATAATAAAAATAAATTATATCGTTCCCATCAATTGGTCACATAATGCCAATCGAGCACGTGTTTCTTTTTTTTTGCGAAAATAGTGGGAACATCGCAGTTTAAATTTTCATCTCGTTCTCCGAAAGCTTTGTACTAAGATTGCTCTTGATTTTGCGCAGAAATTAATGCAAATAGCAAATACATTATTACCAGTAATTTTAAAAATTTAATTTGTTAGGCCCGTGAGGAGTGGGCAGCGATATTACTTACCTCACAAAGCACTAAAGAGATGTACAAACCTGGCCTTTCGCTAGATCGTTCTTTCTCAAGTTTAACATCAAATCGTGATGCAGCTTAGAATCAAAATTTAGACAAAAGTTATGTTTTGCCTGCTTCAAAGATCTAACTCAAAAAAATTGAAATGCGGATTTCATATCGGTGGCCATATTACCCATAATTCTTCGCAGTGAACAAGGCGCTCCTGGTGAACGTAATTCCAACCTATAAACTTGAGTGAAAGAACGACATAAAAAAAGATTTTTTAAAAAATATAGGAAACTCATTTCAGAGAAATCATACACAAATTTTATATGATTTGATTCTGACATTTCTGTTTATCCTCATATACAGAGATTGGGCAAGGCGGAGGCGACGCTGCTTTCCAGCTTAGTGAGCGACGCGGGGTCAGCAACCCGGATAAGGACGCATTTTTGTGTGTCTGAGAGAGACGTTGTATTTGGATGCCTGCAGGAGGGGGAGAGTTTATTGACGACATCGTTGACTTGGGCAACGCCAGTTATGGCGGCGACGATGACAGTTGGTGACGGTTTAGGCGGTTGAGAGCAGGCTTCTCTGACTTTTTCAGTATATGAGGGGTTAGAGCGGTGGGGAGAGCGGGAAGCCTGGATTGCCTGAACTGCGACTGAGACCGTACTAAGCTGTCGGCGTATGCTGTTGGGAGAGGACTGAAAAAGGGAGTCAGTTTGGGTGGACGCTTAGCAAAGAGTTGCAGGGCGGGAGTGGGGGCTGGGAGTTCGGTGAGAGTAGGTGGTGAGAACGATTTGAAAACTTCGAGAATTACTTCAGATACAGCCTGACCGAATTTCGATTTTTTGCGTATTTTCTCTAAGGATGTGCGAAACTTGGAGGTCTCGGATGGAATGAATTGGTTGGGAGACAGGGGAGACGCCGGTTTTCTTGGTCGAGGTAGAGCCGCGCCGACTGGGTGGGAGGGAGGAGAGGGAGGTTACATGGGGGACAGCATAATGCCGGAGTGAACGTTGAAGGAGACAAGGGAAGGCCTGGAGACAGTTTCTTCCTCGTCTGATGAGGACATGAGCTGAGAAACGGGAGCAGAGGGTAAGGTCCGGGATGAGAGGAAAGCAGTTAGTGTTGAGATGAATGAATGAATGACAGAGCAGTCAAGTGTTGGTGAGGGAATATCAAGGCTAGGGAGGATTATGAAGGTCTGAGC
>JAOWBB010007106.1:0-12612 GCA_028565995.1 Ricinus marginatus
TCCCCCCCCCCCCCCCCCCCCCTAAAACTTTCCGACGTTAAATTTTCACCGGAACCTGCCGAGTCAGCATGAGCATGCGGAGCGATAATATGCGCCGCTGTCGGTCGCAGAGAAGAACTGATACTCGGCCTTCGATGAAGGGTGAAAACAACCCCTGTCCCGAGCAGGGCGAAACTCCCCGATCCAAGCTTTTCCTGTCGAGCACGGCTAAAAAAAATTATAAGTTGATATTTTTACGATTTAGTTTAATTCTCGATCTAATCCCATCGACCGAGAATAATCCACAATCGGTTAATTACAAGCGAGTATTATGAATATTTAAAAGCATCTCTTTTTTTACTAAAATACTCTCGATCGCGGCAAATTTAATTTATTTTATAATACAGATTATCCCGGTACAAGTTATAAATCCCGCGGGGTGAACCGAAGGGAACGGCTTTTGCAGATCGCCCTCTAAAAATGGTTTTGCCCTTGCAAAGTCGCTACTGATTTGCGAGCGAGCCGCCACTGCCGGTGAGAAAATTCTTCGGGCGCTCCGTCGGCCGAGAACTTTACCGGGAAAATTAAAAATTTCCCTCGTTTCCGCCTCAACGTCCGCAGCTGGTTTTTAGCTGACCCGCGGACTGCGAACGCAGCTTCCCGCGGCAGCAACTGCCTCTTCCGACTGCGCCCTACCCACCTCGTTATGGATGCCCATCATTCTGTCCGTCGACGACAATTACAGTTTAAATATTTGAATGAAAAATAAAAGATTCGACGACCGTGTCCCGGTATCCAATACAAAGCATGAATTTTAATTTATCTGCCATTGTTGGATATATAAATGTGTAGTCGATCGTCGGATGTCCAACCCGTTGGGATACCGGTGAATTCTGTACATGGTCATTAATTAAACATATCATGTGCACTTTGTGTCACTATTCACCCAGTTCCGATATAATTGATGACTCGCTGGTTGGGAATTGTCGACAGTGACATTCTGGGCGTTCCCTCGACATGCGAGACGACGAACGTTCCATTTTCGAAAAGCGAAATTGGCGAGGGAAGAATGCAAAAGATCGGGTAATAAGAACGGCAGAAGAAAAGCGTGAGCTCCGTCATCGATCTCGCAAAAGGAATTTGGGAAAATAAATTTGAAACTGGCCAGTTTTGTCGAGCCGCAGGAAGGTGGTGGGATCGTCGCAGCGAATACCCGAAACTTTTGCGGATCTGCCGAAATATTTGCCGTCCCGATGGACACAAACGAACGGGGCGACCGCAAAAACCGTCTCCATCAGCAAAACGCAACGCTGCAGCCCTCTCAGTTTTCCTGATAATATTTCACTTCTCGAAGCGTATCCACTTGCGTCGACAAGGCGCAAGCTCTCGTTTTGCGCTCGCAAAGAATGTTTCTCCTCGCAGACGCTTTTTGGTTTATCCCAGCGTGGTCAGCTAAATATTTTCTCTCCGTCTGCAGAAACGGTCGGACGTAATCGAAATCGAAGTTGTTCCCAAGAGGAGGCGTCGGGAAACGCAACTCTCGGCCTTCCGCCGAGTGCCAGAAATTCGCGGATCCACTTCTACCGGCCAGCGATCTGGTGTTAAGATACCATCACGTGCACTCCAAAATGGTAACTTCTGGTTGACGAAATCCCTGGACGAATTGCGATAATGTTGAAAAAGTGGATTTTGATTGGTCGGTTCATCGACCCGGAGCGGTTTCTTTGAGCCACCACGAATCGATCCGTAGCTATTAATGGGTAATTTGATTGATGATGGATTCGTTTGACGATTGGCAGCGCCGGGATCAGGGATGCCAACCGGGGAAAAAGTCTGTGGAAAATCAGCACTCGCGCATCAGCCGCTTCGCACGGCTGCTACGATGTCGCCTGACCCGCAGCTGCCTGCATGCAGTTCCCCTGCATCGCTGTTGGCGTGGCAAAGCCTCCATTCCCGAAGCAGGACAAGGATCTGCGAGGGGCAAGGGAACAAAATAAAAATGTCGGCACAAAAAAAAAAGGCTCTCCGAAGATGATCGCATAAATAATTGAAAATTCTTTACCGGTTCCACCTCCGCTGGAAAATTTTTTTTTTTTTTTGCTAAAAAATTACAAAAGTTTAGCTGGACAACTGAAATTTTCCCATCCTCGTTCGAAAAGGGCATTCGGGCCCCGCTTCCGCTTCCGGATATTAGATTATCCTTCGCATTTATTTTTTAATGCGACAAGAAGCTGGTAAAATCACGTGAAACGACCGGAAGCGAGCCTCGAAGAACAGGAAACCCAGAAGTGTGACAGGCACAGAAAAGATTTTTTTTTTACTGGGAAGGGGATGAAATCCTAATGGACAAATGCAAGTGTTGCGCACGCAGTTTTTTACGCAGCTTTGTCTCGAATAATTTTTTTGTGAGTTGTCACCCCAAGATGGGTGCCTCTCGGAATACCGAGAGCCACTTCCCGAGATGTGCCTCAGAATATTTATTAGCGCGACACCACGTGTTCGGTCGAACTCGCTGGGTGTTCTTCTGCCATTCGGTAAAAGTCACTCAGGGGAAACTCTTTCTCTTAAGCAGTCGCTGAGGAAGGAAAGTTGGAACTCGAACACCCTCGAAAAAGGAAAGATGAAAGGACAAAGTCAACTCGGAGACGAAACACGAAGGAAATGTCGGGCTCCGGCATCGAAGCGACCGTGGCAGCAGATAACGGAGTTCGCTTCTGCTCTATCGAACCTCACGAAAAAATATTTGGGATATTTAAAGAATGGTTAAAGGACCCCCAAATAATATTTTGGAAATTCTCCCGGGAGACCGTCTGCGTTTCGGGTCCAAAGAGGTGAACCCCCCCCCCCCCCCAGAAAAATACGTAGAATGCACCGGTGCGTAAATGTCGGATTTTGAATTTCGAGGATGCCGAACCTTTTTCGGTTTCCGCCCGTCGCGTTTTATCTCGTCGACCGGAGCTTTTTCTCCGGACGGATATTTTCCTTTGGGAAAAATTCCTCTACCTTCGTGGCAGCGGCGACGCTCCCGCCACGTTCTTGCCGGGAGTCTGCCGGTGCCCCGTCCTTCCGGGTGGTCCACCAGCCACGCGGACGGCGTATCGACGCCGCACTTTCCCCCCGTCTCGACGCCCGTCTCCTAAAGGACTTCCCATTTCCGCCGGCGAATGGGAAAAAACTTTGTCACAATTTTGCTTCGATTCCCGCGTTCAAGATTAAAGGATGCTGCCTGGGAAAAGATGCTGCGATGACTTCTGGACCGAGCAGGCGAGAGAGGAAATTTTTCCGAGTCTGCAAGGGATGTGGAAGTTTCAAACAACCCCATTCAACCCTCCCCGGTAAACAGACCGAATTGATTTGCTTTCCTTAATGAAATTTCATTAAGGTCTGATTTCGGGAATGTTTCATTCCTGAAATTTTCCGGGATTTTCGGGATCATCGTCGTTCTCAACTATCTAATTACGAGACCATCGAATGGTCTCGTAAGCGGGAACGGCGGCAGCGTCTCTGCCTTTCCGCCCGGTCGACCCCGTAGAACTTCCGCTCTCGGCGGTAATTCCCTACCGTGGCCATCGATGCTCCGAGAGGCAGCAGCGTCCGTTAAATTAGTGATGTATTTGATGTATTTCTAATTAGTTTCTGTAAATGTCAAAACGTCACGCGACAGCCGCCACGCCCCCCCCGCCGATACTTTTATTTCGTGGCGGCACGTGAAAATGTTTGTTCCGATCTCTTCTGCCGCCGGTTTACGGCAGCGAGCGGTTCCGGCTCCGGGGAACTTCGGACGTCCCTTGCATCCGACCCGGGATTGGAAATCCCGGATTTCCGTCGAAGGATTTCCCGGTGCGCGCCCGGAAATGGAAAGAGTAGGAATTATGCCTGCGCGAAAACCTTGCCACCGAAATCGTTCCGGAAGACGACAAAAATATGGAGTCGAAGTTTACAAACAGGAGGCAAAATTCGTAAGTGATGGAAGGTTTCGTTAAAATTGTCGCTCTTTTGACGGAAGCGATTTGGCTGCTGGTTAAATTCCTGGTTGCGCCCCTGAGGGCGGTGTCTTCGATTTCGATCGGGGTCGAAATCGCGGTCGTCGTTGCCGCCGTATTCTGGTTCGCTGCAGGCAAAAACCTTTTCGATAACTTTTTGCCCTGAGTCCTGGTAAGATGAACCTCCCGCGGCAGGTTCTCTCCCGAGCCTCCGCGTTCGAATTTTTCGCAACCGAATTTCCCCAACTTCGAGGATTTTCTTTCAGATGCAGTCGATCGGCGACGACTTTACGCCTTTTCCGAAGTCTGCTTCATCTGCAGGACCCGCATATCGTTCGTGGAGCGAAAGACCGTGTCTCAGACGGGTCTCTAGCCAATAAAGCTTTTCACCAATCGCATTATAAAATTATTTTTTGATATTAACCTCGACCGAACTGTCTTTTAACGTGCCAAGTGTGAATGTTACAATTCAACATTCTTGTATAATTTCTGAAATTCCCAATGATTTAGTAATAAGTAAATAAATAAATAAATACGTTTAGATGTATTTAAATCGGTTCCTCTCTCAGATATATGATATTATTCGTATGTAAGGTGGTATTATACCATCGCGAGTGAGTGGATGAATCCGCTTATGGCGAGCAGATTGCCTTACATTTCATTTACATTTCAGGTTATCCAGATTAGTCTGTTCCGGACCTTAAATCGATCGGAAAATTACTTTTTGGTTCTTACACATGTCTTGCTTTTGCCCGGTCTTTCGACGGTTCAGGCCCAAAAAAGATGTTTCACGTTAAATCTTTTTTTCGGGTTTAACTCCTCAATTTCAATCTACGTTCATTCCGGGGCCTCCTGCCCATTCTCTGACGTTTCCGCGTGGGAAAAATACCAAAACGAACGATAATTTTATGGAGGGAAAAAAAAAAAAAAAAAAAAAGGAAGAAGTATCCGTGGCAGTAGAAAATCGTCAGATGATCCTATTCGTATCTTTATTTATGTTTTAAATGTTTATTTACACATTTTAAATATTTATCAGACTATTTTTTCCCCTCTTCCGCCCGGGAGCCATACCGAAGCCATCCATGGTCAACCAAGCTGCGTGCATACAATTTTTCGTCGACGCGGCCTCCGTGTTTTGTCGTATGCTGCTCAAATCGCTCGTTGTCCTATTGGAAATTGTCAGCTTTCTCCTAACTCTGGTGGCTTCCTCAAAGGTTCTGCTTCAGATTGTTTTCCTTGCAGGATTCCTGGCGTGGTTCTTTGCGTTTCGACCGGGGCAGGCGTAAAAGCCGTCCCGAATTTTGGATTTCCCCAGCTCGAGGCTCGAAAATCGTTTCAACCGTCATGCGCTCCGACCGCAACTCGTCTCGGATTGATCTTAAAATTCGTCGTCGTCCAAAAGGTAGAGGAAGGCTTCCTGGTTTCTGCCAAGTTTCGGTGACCCCGACGGAGGAGGACCAAGCTCGCCTTGCGTTCGATAATCGAATCGACGACTACTACTTCCCCGCTGTGGCACCAGAATTCCTTTTTTCGCGCTTCCCGCCGGACGGCAATTTAAAAATGCACTTCTTGATTTAGGTGGAGCAATTTAGGAAACCGCTTTCGATCCCGGGACACGTGGCCGAAGATTTTGAGCAGTATGTCTCTCGACTGCTGCCGCGGCTCCGAATTTCCTCTCCGTTCTCGCTCCCGATTCCCGCTTTTCGATGCTTCAAAATCTTTGGCGTGAGCATGCGGCAAGTCGTCGCGAAAATGCTTTCGCTTGCTCCCGCTGCATTTCCTGCAGCCCGCAGCGGAAGAGCCGGTCGAAACGAGGCGGTTGGCAGACCCCTCTCTCCTTGTTCGTAACGAATTTAATGCAAGTTTAAATCATTAACCGGTTCTGCCGGTCTCGTGCGATTGTCTTCGACATCTTTTGGCAGCTAAACGTTGTTGTTTTATTTTCTAGAGTAAAAGGAGACGTCGCATCCGCGGGCGGCATTTAATCACTGCGCAACCCAGACGAGACAATTATCTGTCAAAATTATTATGTACCATAGCAAAGTAGCGCATCAATATAATGATTTATCACGGTTTAGTCACTGTCACTTGTCTTGACGACAGATTTTCCGGCTTTCCTGTCTTCGAAGCCGTCGAAGAGACGTTTGCCGCTTCTTCGGACAAATCTCACCTCGGATCGTCACCTTCGGGAAGATATTTTCTTGCGTAAGGGTCGCGACAATCGGCGCAGCCGAGAACAAGGCGTCGATTCGATAATAAAATAATCTAAATCCTCAAGCTGAAAAAGGCCGCGGTTGTAAGGCAATCGCAAAGGAAAAACTCCCCGGCCCTTGAATTGCGGAAGCAAAAGACAATTTTCCTTGTCATTTGGGTTCTTCCGCCGCCAAACAACCGTGCCGGCAACTTCCGGGACATCCTTTCCAGTGCTGGACAGCTCTCCAGCGCTCTTGGCAGTTATCAGAGGCTGTTTATGGCGGAATCATTTCCAGAATCGCACCGTTCCGGAATTTTATATGGCAGCGAAGTAATTTTCGGGGATTGAACTGCGCAAGAAAATGAGGTATCCGAGTCGTAACAGAAAATTTCGCGTCTTCAGAAGTAATTTCCCCTTCATAGAGAGTTAGTAATTTTATAGATGATTATGTAGAAATTTATATGATTTGGAACTGGTTTCAGTTGTAAATATTGTTTTTTAAAAAACGTCGAAGTAAAAAACGAATGGGAGATACGTAGATAATTATTAATTTGCATATGGGACGGGTTTTATTTATTGCTCGCCGTCCGCATAACGCTCGCCGGCCGCCGTTATTACGTGCATAATTCTCGAAGTCCAAATTTTTCGAGTTTCCCGCAATCACCGATCCCGATGCTGCCGCATCGAAAGGCTTCGGCAGTCACTCCCACGGTCCGCAGCCCCGTCCGTTGCTCGAGCAGAGGTCGGAGGGAGCAAGCGGGCGACGAGTAACCGGGCCGGACTTCTACAAGGCGCTCTTCCAATTCCATCCAATTAAACGCGGATGGGCTCGGTCTGACGCGGCCTCCGCCATCAACCCTTCCGGCCGCATCTCTGCATTCGATTGCGTTTTCCGCTCCGGCTCTTTCACTGCTCGTCAGTTTATTTTCATTAGTTTATTAACCTTCTGACGGTTCAGAAATCAACCAAATGACCGAATTATAATCCCGACCGGTCATTGAGCACGGTTTCGGTTCGGGTCTCGAGTGCCCGTCCGATTGGAAGGAGACCGGAAGCGAAGTCCAAAGGCGAAATATTCATTTGGAGAAACGGAGATCGTGAAGTGCGTTCGGAAATTGGACGTGGAACGGCGAAATTGCGGAGGTCTTGCGCGATGAGAAACTGGAAGCGGAAGGAGTCGCCAGCGCTCTGCGGGATATTTCTGTGGACCGGATCGACCCGATTAATAAACAAGGGCCGGGAATGGCAATTTTAATTTTTGTTTTATTTAAGAGTCAGCAGTTAAGGCCCCTTCTTGATTTCTGCTGTCACGAATGCCCCCGGCACGGCAATAAAACAATAATAATTCCTTTTGAGGTATTAATGTCCCCGAAAAACATTATTTTCTCCAGCGGAATATTATTTACGATTTTAATTTTGCGGTTTTCACACAATGGGAAGGCCTCCCGACGATGGGGTGGCCTCGGAATGGGTATCACAACTGCAGACTCACTTTACGACAAAAGGCCTCCGAGGAAGAGGATTTGCTGAGGAAGAGCGCACGAGGAAATTCAAAATGGATGGGCTGCATGAGCGACGGGCCACTGCAGGGAATTTCTCCGATTTTTTCGAATTCGACGGTTGCGGGGTTGCATCGTGTCATCGGAGGCGGAAAAAAAAAAATTTTCCCACCTCGCCGCATGTAATTTTCACGCTGAAATTTTTTTATTTTAAAAATACAAAACCAAAAGCTCCGAACCATAAAATTTGCTGGAAGCATCTAAGAAATTTCGTGGATATGAAATTTCTTTTATTTGATGGTTGGCGGGGCGGAATGGGCCAGGGTTGAGATGCCAAACGCACCACCTTTGATTTATATCATCCTCCCCCGCCACGTTTTTTTATTTGTCTTCTGCTTCTGCAGTTTCTCAGCCACGGCAGTAGGTAGCCTTCCACGGCATGCACTTGATGTCGCCCTTACTTCTCCTTCCCCGGGGGTAATTTGCGGCGGGTGGGGCTCGCTCGACGCTGCGGGAGCCTTTTCCGCTGCCGGATCTGACGGTGACAGATCTCCCGTCCGGAGTCTGATAAATTAGTATTGATAACCGAATGTAATGGACGAGCCTCTCTCCCATCCTCTTCCCGTCCGATCCTTCCGAAATTAAATTCGGTTTAGCGTGGAAGCGGCGGGTCGATGGAAGGACGGCGGAAGGAAACGCTTCTGCTAGACCGCTTCCTTTGTCGCCGGAAACTCTATTTCTCCAGCATGCGTAATTCGATATGTTGCATTTGAACTTGCACGCAGATTGCGCGAGGTGAATCGAGACTTGTTTCTCTTTCGACCCATCGGTTAAGCCTTCGCAGCACGGGGTGCGAGAGGGGCTTCATTTTCCGTTTGCCTAACTTTTCCTCGGAAGGCGGCATGCTGCGCTGCAGCGAAAAGGCGTTCGCGCGTTTCGGCGCTTTACCCGAAAAAATAAGAAAGATGAAAAATTAATAAAACTGTAAATCGGAACGGACGTTCGAGAGCTCTCCGGAAGGTTTTCCCCGCCAAAGGACGGAACGTTAATCCTTCGGAACGGCCGTCGCATGGTGGCCCGAACGATGGTAGCCTCCTGTACGCGAGATAAGATAAGGACGTAATTTTCCAGTTTTTCCGTGCGTGCCGAGCTCCCTCGAAGAAACCGGAAAAGTTTTATTTGCGCCAAGATTTGTGAGACCCATTATTTCTGTCGCAGATTTGAAGAAGACTTTCGAAGAGCCCTCGTCGTCGATAGTGGTCGAGATGAATCGGCAGACGGAACTGCGGTGCCTTCCTCCGACCGGAATTCCTCCTCCGCAGACGTACTGGCTGAAGAACGGAGCTCTCCTGGAGCCCGACGCGAACATTATTATAACCAGCGACGGTCACCTCCTCATCAGCCAGGCAGGATTTCAAGATACCGCCAATTATACCTGCGTCGCCGAGAACATCGCCGCCAAGCGCTTCAGCGAAACTGTGCTCGTCAAAGTTGTAGGTGAGTGGCTTACCCTCGGCCGAGCTACCTGGCTGAAAATCATCCACCGGGAATTTTGAATCGTGCGTTTGGAGGCTTCACCCGAATGTAATTCCGGAACTTTTGCCCGACCGCAGCCTCCGCAATTAATCGAAAAATCCGATTCTCCGTGCCGCTAACGATTCCCGCCCGTTATCCAGGAGGCGGTAAAGAAAAAAAGGAAAAGCGAGACGGGACCGGGACTTTAATGAATCAGAATTTTCATCCCTCTTCGTCCACCCATTTTTCCCGAAAGCCGTCGGAACGCGGACGTGTCCCGACGTAAAAGAAGGAAAATGCCTTTTCGGATCCTCTCATTCGATCTGAAATACATTTTAATTGTGCACATTCCGCGGGCGAGAGGTTCTGCGGTTACTTCCGCCGACTGCCTCGAGAGGCATCTCTTCCGCGGCGAGTCGAACCCGGAAAGGCGATTCCCACGTTTGCGAAAATCCGAGGTGCGAAACATCAAACCTAGAAGCGTTCTCATCTACTCCTCTGCTTTTGCGACGTGAAATAATTCCATTTCCGCTTAACAGTTCTAATGAGAGAGTAATACAACATGTTTGCGGGTTGTATAAATAGTAACGGTAAAAATTAATGAGGTGCAAGAAAAAGAATACCTGAAAGCCAGCCGGAGTTCAGGTGGTTCTCCTGTTCAGCGCAGCCAACCGTAGATCCCGTCCCAAACGGAGGGAATCTGCCCTTTCCGGTGACCGGTTTCTGGTTTTATTTTATTAAATTAATTCACTTAATTAGTTAATAATTAACGGGTGGCACTGGATGGACAACTTCCTCGGCGGTTTACCATCGTCCGCCGGCCGGTGTCGAACATCAAAACGAAATGAAATAGCTGTCGGTGAATTTTGTACATTTTCCGTTCATTCCGCTCGCATTTCTGCAGTCTGCCGGAGCGTAACGAGATCGGACGGTGCAAAAAGGAGACGGTCTCGAACCCGGGCCGCTGTGCAAACTTCCCAAATGAAGTCCGCTCCTCGATCGCACTGGAACGGTGAAGCTGCAGTTAATCTTAGGGGTGGAAGAGGAGGAGATCCGAGGCGAACATTTCGCTCTTTCCGAGTCACGAACGGGTGCGCGTCCCTGCGAAACTCAGCCGAATCGCAAAAGCGTCGTCGTTCGTGACCGCAACCCGTGCAAATTGTAGATTAAGGTTGTTCCGGCAGCGGAAAGTTGCGGGCGCAACCGAAGCGTTTAAAAACGGAGACGATCGGTGGAGAAAAAGTTTCGGATTTAAGCGACGTCGAAGAAAAGTCGAAAAGCAAACCTTTTTGCGCTCGAAAATGAGAAAAAACGTAGGAGGGAACAGAAATTAAAAGATTTAAGCCTTCGGAACTGATGCAGCAGGGGCGGATCCAAGAGAAAAAGAGGAAGAATCTTCCTGCCGGCTCCCCGCAGAGCAGGGCTTCAGCAACCTCGTAAAATTTCAGGCGCTCCGAAAGCCGAAGGATGCATATGCCAACAGCGCGAAACGCAGCGCCTCGTAAGGTTTTCGAATTCCTCGCTGGCGGACCATTCGGGATTTTCCTTCTACTTTCTAGGAAGCTCGACTCGAAAGCTCAAACCTCACGTAACAGGAAACAATTAAGGATTTTTCTCGAAAAGGTTTCCCGGAAGGAAGCCTTTGGATCTTCATCCGCCAAAAGAAAAGAATCGACGGGATGAGAAAGGCTCTCTCCCGGAGGAGGATCATTAAGACGTATTATTTCGCGACAATTACATGCAATTTACATAATGTCGAGAATAATTTCTGCGGGGGAGAGATCGCAGCAGAAGCCAAGGGACGGGGGTAAGGGTGGGAACGAAAACAATAGAAAAACAACCCCTCGCAAGCTCCCTTTTTGGCTTTTGATTTTGTAACATCAAAACCGGGAAATTCCAAACTCCCCGGAAAATTCCCTGCGCCTAACCCCGCTTTTCCTCCCTTTTTTGGTTCTAAACAAAAAAATTAATTTTGTGACATTCGCGCTGCAGGGGTGGCAACGGAGAAGGAGAGGTTTTGAATTAAAAATTACACTTCCCTCCCGCGATGATTTTCCGATAACGTCGCGGAGCTGGATGCTGGGGGGGTGGGGGCTTAAAAGTATTTTTCGAGGGGCATCGGCGTCTTCATCATCAATCATTAAACCCTTTAAGAAACTCTTTTCATTTCCGCTTCCGCTCTCGAAAGCTCTCGCTACCCCCGCCCGGCACTCGGAGCTTTTTCTTCCGCGCCGGAAGAAGCCCCGTCTCCTTTCTGCTTTCGGTCTCCGCTTCGCTTCTCGGATGACGGCCCGCGACGGAACGAGAAACTCGCAGGCGCTTCCGGAAGATCCGCCCGCCCCCGCTTTCGACGCGGAAGGCCGTCCTTCCCTCAGCAAAGGATTTTTCTCCGAGTCCCCGCAGGTTGTCTCGTGAGTTATCGCCCCCGAGGATGCGCCGGGGTTTGAGACCGACTCAGATGCTCGGAGATGAAAAAACAAATAAATACGGGAATAAATTATTTCTTGAAGCGAAGAAATAAATTTCACGATAACGGATTGCTCCTGCGGGAGACCTCCTCAACCGGAGTCTGGATTAATTTAAAAAGTAACCGGAATCCTCGTGGAACTCCGTGAAGCGGGATTAGACTGCGGCGCGCGGAAAACCCGGAGGCCTCGGACCGTTCGAAAATGACGTTTCCCGCACCGTCCGGTACCCGCAAAACCTCCGAGATTGCGGTGGAGCGACCGCGGTTCGCCCCGGAGTAAAGCGCGCCGTCTGGTCGAACGGAAGCGATCACCCAAAGAACCATCGACGATCGAATGTGGGAAAGGTTACATCGGAGGCCTCTTCCGAAAAAGGAAAAAAAAAAAAAAACCTTTCCTTTGTTCCTTTTCCCATTCACTTACAACGATTTCTGGTCCCTTCGGTAACCGAGCTTTTTTTTTTTTTTTTTTTTTTTTTTTTTTTGCTGACACCCGCAGCCGCAGAAGTTTTGCCGAAACTCCATTTACCCGGCAAACTCTACATGACGATGGTCGAATAAAGTTTTACAAACTAATTTCTAAAACTCCAAGTGAAATCTGCTTTCAAGATTTCTGGAGAATTATGTGAAAAGTTCTCTTAAAATGTCGACCGAGCCTTTTATTTTTTTTTTTTTTCCCCCTCACCCCTGAATCCGAAGGAACATGGCCTTTGGAGGATCGGATTTAGCTCGTGAAAGATGGCGGTGATATTTTCCATGGCGCCGAGTAATAATTGAAATTCCTCCGGGTATTTCAGAAATGAAGGATCTGAATTTTTTCATCGCTTCCTCGGCGAAAGTTTATCGCTCAGCGTTATCTCTGCTTCCGTTTCGCCTGCTTTTGGTATTTCCTTCCTGTTCCGGCGGCGCCCGTTTCCGTTTCGGCACAGATTTGCTTCGCGTTTCGAAGAATGGTAATTTAACCGGTCTTCGTCGGGG
>JAOWBB010007107.1:0-12612 GCA_028565995.1 Ricinus marginatus
CTCGTCACCGAATGGATTAGAAACTGTCGCGGAAGAAGGATTTGTCGCGGAATTGCAGGGAATTGAAACTGTGTGAAACTCTGGCGGATAAGAACAGAACGGCGTCCTGTTCTCGAGTCCTGTTTCCTGTGTGGTGTAAAGTGTTTCCTTTTGCGCCAAATGTGGAAACCGCGATTTTCTCGGCGCCCTCGTTCCTCAGCGTCGTCAAAATTCGTTCATTGGAATAACAAATGAATAGCTGGTTCCTGAGCTTAATTTACTTTCTGGTGACAGCTTTGAAATTAATTTTTCGATTTCGTCGCCCTGATAATAAATCGTTATTTTCGCTTGTGGATCAAATTATATTGGGTGTTTATTTTTCATTTTTATTTGCATACAAAAAAAGGCTTTGCTGATGTCGAATGTGATCCTGGATTTTCCTCATTTAGGCAGTTTTATTTTTACATGAGAATATTTTTTTCTTCCTTATTTAACGATTTACGTTGTGTGATTTATTTATTTTTTTATTCTGCAGTGATGAAGAAAGACGTCTCTTTAATGGGGGTTATGTGGAGTATAAATTTTATGACTCTAACATTAACACAAATAAGGTAAAATTTTGGTTTTCGTTAAAACTGGTTTATTCTTGGTATTATGTTCATAGTAAGAAAGTTAAAATCATTATTGAAAAGAACATTATGTAGCGAAAATCTGAGATGAATACTATTTAAATTTTTTTTTTATGAACTATTAAAATAACTTTAAATGTTTTGAAATTTAAAAATTAATATTTCAATAATGAAGTTACATTTTCATAGGTATTTTAAATTAAATATTTTTTAATAGAAATACATTGTTTATATAAATTAAACTGTCTGCCATTCATGTTATGACTATCCAATATGTAGAAATATGTATTATGCAAATATTATGATAAACATAAAATATTATCTCTCGAGTAATGAATGTTGTTTAGAATCGATTTCTATTGGCATGTAGTGCAAAAAATTTTAAAAAACCTTTTAAGAGGTGACTAGTAATAATTATTAAAAGACAATTTCTTTTTTCACTTTATCTTCATGTTCACGGAAATTTTTGCATACTTAATTTTTGAGCGTATTTATTTATAAATGAAATTTTATATTGCAAAGACAATTTCATTTTGATTTTTAATTTCATACAGTTTTTTTTTTTTTCCTGATTTTTGATTTAGATCAGGGATTTTAATAAGTGAAATAAAAATCATACGAATTTTTAAAAGCTTCAAAAAAAAGGTAAAAATAAATTCGAGCCACGAATTTATAAATAAAAATATGGAAAATAGTCGGGGTTGCTAATTGCTGACATTTTCCGGTATAAAAGATGTTACATATGGTGCTGACACAAAATATTAATTCAAGTTTTGCGACCGAATAACTTGTATGAGATACGACGGGCGGTATGGATTTCCTTAATGGTAAGAAATGAATTTTCTGATATTTTAGTGGGTAATCAATTTTGTTATTAGTGTAACAGACGCGTGTGGTATAAGTTTATTTTACGGCAAGCAAAGGAAGCGGATTAACCGGAAACGGGGAATAATTGAGCTGCAACAAGGATGCTACAGGAGATGCAGTAAGAATCTCTCTAATCTGAGGAGAGTTCGAATTTAGACCGTGTAAAATTTTCCTTTCATACTGAAAATTTCATTCCGGCAAATCCAACTGGTCTAAGCCCCTAGGAACCTGTTTGAAATGCTCTGGATATTAAATGCCCTAGAGTTTCAATATCGAATCGGCCTGGGACTCTCTTCTTCTCAATTCTTCTGCCAACTTCCTTGGCTACCCCGAATCCACCCGCCTCCCTTTTCCAGTGCATTTATAATACGGAAAATTCCGAAGTGGTTTTCTGCCTGCTTTTCCTCGGGAGCTTTTTGTCCGAGTTTCCCTCACATCTTGCCCGATATTACTCGTTTTTCCGATTTTCCCGGCAGATTCATTTTAATCTCCATCATCTATCATAAGTGTATGTTATTGTAATTTTCCATCCCTGTTGAACCGAATGACAAAGGAAATTTTTTTTTTTTTTGTCGTTTCGTTGAAAGTTAAAAAAGGAATGCCAGGATCGTTAAAAGATAATTCAAATGTCAACAACCAGTCCATGATCTTTTTGCTAATACTAACTCTGTTAGGAAAATTTAGTGGCTCTGCTTACGCAGGTAAATTAGTCTCTAATTAGTTGTAATTGTAATTTGCTCTGTTGCGAATCCGTTAAAAGGTAAAAACAAAAATACGTGGCATCTTAATCAATAGAAAAAAGAACAATAAAGTTAAAAAAAGGAGATAAAAATCTTTTAGGGAGCCGTAATTTAATAAATCATTGTGTGCAGATCATCCGAAGGAATGAAAATGGGACAAATCTTTTGGCAGGTAATTTTTTTAAATCTAAAAATCCATGTGGATCTAAATCGTTTTATCATCAAAAATATTTTCCCCTTAACGTGCATACTCCTTTTTTCCAATTTAGTTCACTTGTATTCAAATACTTTGAAGGAACATCTTAATAGAGCAAAAGCCGTCATCATTATATAATTCTCTTGTAGGAATAGTGCTTTGTCTTCTTTAATTGCTAATATCAACTGAAGCATCAGTAATTTAAACATCTCCTTTTAACGACAGCTTTTGATATTAAAACTGTTAACTGGAAGAAGATGGGCAATTATTAAACGGCTTTTACTTATCCCGAAATTTCTGTGCGCAAAAGAAAAAAATTAAAAAGCTTAAGGTGGAGGCCAAAAGTTTTAAATTTTTATTATATCATTGTTTTAACATTTTTTTCTGATAATCAAAATTGCCGCGAATTGGAGCTAAAATTGCATTTCATCTGATAATTCTTAAACTAAAATTTAATTTTCTTTCTCATGCAGAAAAAAAAAAAAACGAATTATTCTGACATGTAGGTCATATTCGGTAGTTTCATATATTCAGTCTCAGGGAAAAATAGAAATTTTCAGCAATGTGTTGCTACCGAAAAATTTTACTTGAATATAATAAGGCGTTTATTCTATAATGGCAAGAATTCTGTTTCCTTTACAAGAAAAACCAATCAATCGTCTACATGCTTTTACTACACAACGAGCACTTATACTTGTTTTTTTTTTTTTTTTTTTTTATCAATCTCCAAGCTCTCCATCATTCTTGATTTACCCTGTCCGAAGTTATATTTTCCAGGCAAGACTTTGAGTAAAAAAGAAAAATTTCAGCTATTTGGAAGAGCATATCACATAATGGGAATTGCTTTTGTCCCAAATTTTTCCTTTGCTTTAATTGTTCCCCGTTCCCAGGATGAAATCAAGCTCGAAGTTTTCGGAATATTTTTTTAATTACTCTCAGGCAAGCCCGGAGGTTCGTTACAATGGGAGGTTTACGGCTCTTAGAACCGACTTACTTCGGAGCAGGAAATGAAAATTACTCCAGTCTGGAAAAAGAGGAAGGTTTCATTGAAAAGAGGAAAATGACACATCATTTTAAAACATAGAGAGGAGTGCAATTATTAAGTTTAGGCGCATGTGGGGAAAAGAGAGAAAAGGAGACATGTCAGGGAACATAGAACGAGGTGATGGGGAAGCGCTCCAGGCAAATGGTTAACGCTCATCTAAGGTTGCGACGGAGGCGAAAGTTAAGAAAATTCCGCTTGCAGTGCTGGCAATACAGAGCGGAACTTTTCCGGCTCGGGAGAGACGCCGGGACGCAAATGCTTTCCCATGAGTCTGGAGTCGCGATTCTGTTTTCCATCGAGGAGGACAAAGCCGGGAAATGTGTCCAGGTCTCGCCGCGAACGCTTCCGCAAACGCGTTTTCTGTACCGGAAAAAAACGCAAAAATTCGAGATTAAAAGTATTTACTTAAAAATTATTCCAGCATCTTTTTTTTTTTTTTTATTTTTATTTTATTTTTACGCGAATTTCGCGATTTTCATAACTTCAACCATGCTTTGAACTTCATTTCAAATGTTTCTGTAATTATGTTAGCTTTAAAATATTCATTGGTTTTTTATTTATTGCAATAAAGATGTTTAACATGATTAAGAGAGTGTAATTACTTGAAAAAATAATCTTATTCGGATCATCAATCTTACGTGGTTGCTATGAAAAAAGAAAATATGTGTAACAGTAACGATAATTTCGATAATTTTTTTTTTTTTATGAATGAACTGGAGATTTAAGTCTGCTTTCAGAAATAAGAGATTTTTCAAGTAACATATTATACATAAATAAGTTTAATTATAATTACGTTATCTCAATATAGGAATGGAAAATTGCTTTATACATAACGTTGTATTAAATTTCACATATAAGTGAGTTTTAAAAATTAATTTTCATGCATAATATCAAAATACTTATTATGTTTTTGATTTTTCTCTTGATAAATTTATAAATGAAAGAGGGGATTGTTCAGGTTTGAACTTTGAAAATTTTTTCAAATTGTTATCCCGCATTTTAGGTCGGACTTCATAAGTTTTACCGTATAAACATTCTTGTTGATGAATGATTTCAAATCAATTTGTATACCGTTCCCATATCTTGGGCACTGTTCGAATGCGGGAGTTTTCGATGCAAAATTATATTTTTATACGATAAGATAAACACTCTCACCTCCACGGGAGTTTTTCTTGCAGAGCTTTTCATCGGTATTCCAAAATGTTTTCACTATTTTTGTTGCTTTGACGACGTTCACATGCGGATAGTTGGTTTACTTTTTCATTTTCGCATTTCCGCTGTTATTCTTGAAAATTTTAACCAAAGAAAAAAAAGTTGGGAAATTCGCTGTTTTCCGCAATCAAATGCTGACGGAAAATCGCAATATTAATTAAAAATGGATGTTTCGTGATTCGGTCGCTGCTTTTTGCTTTTAAGTTTCGATGTCTACCGACACGGAGTGGTGTTGCCAACCTTTTTCCCTGAACACAGTTTAACGTAGGGAAATAAATTCCTCTTATGATGAATTCGAAACTCTGCAACTAAATGCTTCTTGGCTATGAATGGGGTGTTTAGGCTTTACGATGCAGATTCAGTTTTATGATATTTGTAATAAGCATTTCCAATTTGATGAAAAAATTAACACTGTTACCGATACTAATGATTTAAAGCTAGAAACATCTCTTTTAATCAATGTGAGCTGCGGGGAAATCAGAGATATTTAACCGGAGGCAGTGCCACAATTTTACGAATTACCTAATAAGCAAAACTTTAAAAAACTAGTCTAAATATAAGAACAGTATTGCACAAAAACTGAGGATGAGAGAAGATTTATTTATAGACGCAATCTCAAAATGTAATACAAACATGGCAAATGGCAAAATGAGCAAACGGCTATTTCCAAATATTTTGGCAGTTCTTTGAGATGTTATTGAAAAACAAATCCATTTATCGGTGGATGTTGCGTTCTGGAAGGGATGAAATTTGCGAACCAAATAAATGAGAGTGATAACTTGACATTCGGAAACGGACATGAGTGTGCTTCCACATTAATAGACTCGCAAATAATATTTTTTTAAAGGTGAAAAAAGACACCAAAGTGTTGGAATTTATCTTGCTGGGCTGTAAAATTTAGGAATTTGGACAAGGCTTTCGTCCTGTTCCGCGATGTCCATCTTCAAAAATGAGGAGATTAAACCTCCAGTTAAATAATTTTAACCTCGGTGATAAAATTCTTTGAGAAAAACATAATGTTTTTTAAAAAGTCTTTCTCTTTTTTTTTTTTTTTCCCTCGCCATTTTATCGCGGTCTAATTTATTAAAATTTCAAAAGAGAAACGTTTTAAGCAGTTTATTATAATTTTCTCCTTTTCACCCGGGAAAAATTAAATTTCCATTTGGATTTACCTCATGAAAGAGGAAAATTTTGAACGAAGATTTCACTTGTAACAGGAAACTGAAGGTAAACCATAGAGATAATTGACTTTGCCTTCGTGTAACGAAGGTAAATCGAATCAATCGCTGGGACTTTCCCTAACTAGGATGTCAGGTCCGAATTCCAGGCTTTTTCTTCAGATCATAAAACGAGGGCACCGCCTATCCCGGGCTATTCCCGAACATTTTCAATTACGATTTTGATTCTCGTTCCACGTCGCTCTGCCTCATGTCACTGTTCTTTATGGGACATAAACCTTGTTTTTCATTTGATTTGCCTCTCGAGACACAATTTTACTTATCCCACTTTGTACTGTACACAACAGAATTTTGTCGGTTCTTGTAATTCCCGGCTGCATGCAGAATAAATTTTTTGGATTAGTTCAGTCGTAATACACCCTAAATATTGAAAGCGTCTCGTTTTGCAAATTTATAATTTTTTTTTTTTACACTCAGAAAGCCCTGAAAGATCTTTGGAGGATATTTTTTTATTTTTTGATTTTTTAACAACCAATGTACATATTTTTAAATTTTAAAAAGAAATGCATGCAATGAGGGGTGAAGGGAGCTGTGAAACGCACAAGTTGTTACATTTAATTACAGCAAAACTGGAGGCGATATATGATATTGATATACAGTTCATAATTCGACGAAATTTTGAGATCTAATAGCTTTATTTACAGTTACTTACCCTAACAGGATACAAAGTTTTTTATTATTGGGCCAAAGAATTATAACATTCAAAAGGAGCATATTTTCAGGCAGAAATTTTTAACAATTTGATAGTTGTTTGTACAATATTTTCAGTATAAATTTTCATTTTGTGCAATATCAATTAAACTTGAAAAAAAAAAAGATTACATCATAACAAGTAAGAGCTTCGAAAAGTTTTTAAGATTATTGAATTTCTTTATAAAAAAAAAAAAAAAAAAAAAAAAAATAGGTTTATTTTTATATAAAGTTAAAAGTTCGTGTTATTGAAAGACGCAAACACAATCCATATAAGCTGCTAGAAAGTTTTTATTATCGAATTTCTTTATATTCTCCATTTGAGATTTGCAATGGGCGGCACAATATGATGTTTCAACGGAACTTCCTAAGAATCTGTCATTTGTAATAAGGAATCCATGGCGTGTATTGCATTTTACATGCCATAGTGAAAAATGTGCCTGATTAATTAAAATACAGTGGTCACATTTTCTTTTTTTTTTTTGTTAAAAATTTCAAATGATGTACATTTCCATGTGGCAACATGGAATCTTTTGTCAAAAACATCATCTCTCCAAGTATTTTACCACTGCATGCCACGCTTTTTTTTCTCCAAGAGATCCATTTCAGTTAATGAATGAGAAAAAAAATCAAGAAAGTTCTAGAAAGCTATGAATTTTTCCACATGTCCTTAAAGTTACAGCAAGTTATCCAGAAAGAAGGAGTGAATTTTCATTTGAATTTACAAATATTTTATAGATAATAAGTTAGTGAAATGCGGGAGTAGAAAACAATTGGGTGAACGGCAGTATATTTAGGTGACAAAATGGAGTTTGGAAATTCTCTCATTCATCGGATTATTTATTTCTGGATTGCATTCTTTGTTGGTAAGTCAATTACTTTGTTTCTATATTCTGAAGAGAATAATAAAAATCCATGACGAAAATATCTATTAAAAAGATGTCGTTACGTTGCTCATCACTTAAAAAAAAAAAAAAAAAATTATTTTAAAAGTTATATTCATATGGTTAATTGAACTAGAAAATATTTTTTATTGAATAACTCAGAAACTTCGACGTTTCCTCAAAAAGAAAAAATCTGATTAAGAAATTCCGGTGTATAAGATGTATCTCTCAATTTTCAGTTTTCCTGGTATGTATTTTCCACTTTCAATTTTTGATTTTATTTCCTTATTCACAAATTTTTATTAATCACGCTCAAATAATTTTTGTTAAGTAAAAGAATTTTTTACGAAAAAGTAAAATTTAACATATGGATTGCTCCGATCAAATGCTTTTAAAAGGTTAGAAACACTTTCACAAAAATGATATTAAATGTTTGACATAATAGTTCGGTAACTGTTTTATTAAACTTTTTTCATTAATTATTATACGTTAACAGTATTTATTAATTTTTTTTCCAACGAATATCATTTTCTAGTCATAATTTTTCCTTTATTCTTCCTTTTTCATTAAGATTTAGTAATAATAACCATCTATATATGTATCCAGTGCATTTGTTTACCTTGAAAAAATCCTTTTAAGAGGTTTCCTAAAAGAATAATGCATTTGGAGTGCCATTTTATTATGTAATCATTTTTTCTTCTCCAAACCGATCAGCACAAAATTATTATGTCGATTATTTTGTTTTTTGCTAAATCTTAGGCAAATTGTACAATATATATTTTTGATACATTTATCGTAGGAACAAATTTATCTCAGGAATATGAATTTTGTGAGAATATTATTGAAAAATTTCTGAATATGAAAGCAACTTAATTATGGAAGTATTTCACTGATTTCTATTTCTTGATTTACGTATCAGCAATGAAAACAATTTCGGAAATGTATCAGGTATGGAAAATTTGCTCTGAAGTGCAGACTTCAATATAACTACATCCACGAGAAGTCATAGTTTGCACTGGGCTATTCGATGCTGTCGTGGGCAGCATCGTCGGCTTTCACTGCTAAGGGCAAAATTGTCACCAGGATACCATGGTGAAAGTCTGGCGCTGTCCCTCCGGGACAATCCAAAAAATATGATGAACCATCTTCTGGTGGTGATGCCACAATGGTGACATGTGCATAAATGCTCCGAAGCTACCATGCCCCGAGCGCATGGTACTGGCCTTCCAAAGGAGCACGAGGTGCCTTCCAGCTCCTGGAAAACAAACGTCGAAGATGCTCCTATCTCAGAACACCTCCTTAAGGTAGCTGAACTCCAGGAGGCATCCTGTCGGGATCCGGCGGGGTTTTACGAGCGTCGAGCCAACAAAAGATCAATCGATCTTTTTTCCGAACACTCTGATAGGAGCAATACTTCGCTATTCCTTGCTTGGGTTGGCATGGTTTTTTTCCAGTGAGTAGCAGCTCTCTAGACGAAAGGGAAACGGACCCGATCGCCACAGCTCCAGCAGTTCGGGTTTCATTTGCGCCGTATCCTCTGAGGCCAGAGGCCGAAGCCTGCCAAGCACGAGCTGCACGCCCCATCCAGGGATTCTCATCGATCACTCGGAGGAGTTCCTCCCTTGCTCTTCCCTCATCCTCGCTGTGGCAGAGAAGAGGTCCCTTTTCGCCGACCTATATGAATTGCTGAGAAGAGGCTCAGAAAACAGCGGGCCTCCCACACTCAGCCGACCTAACCCCGTGCTTAGACTTCTCGCAGATACGCCGACGAGCAAAATCCCTCCTTTTGCGAACCAAAATGTCCCAATATGGAGCCGGACCACAGTCAGCGTATTTTGCGACGACTTGAACGGCGTTCATCAAGATTGCGAACCGCCAGTCTGGAACCAACGCACCCGCCTTTCGACGACCGCAGAGGTAATTTACAGACTAGTGGTCGGATATTGTCCACGGAGCACATCGCATCGACCACGGGACGGGCTGCACAACAGCCGGAAAAGGCAACTTCCACGATGGGTTCACCATTGTAACGATCACACGTCGTCAACGAAATGCGGCTGAGAGCCCGCAACTCCAAACCTCTGCCCATTCGAGCAGCTTTCCTGGCGGTTTCGTTCGGGGCCAACCTCAAGCAGAGACTTTGCCTCGAAATCTCCCAAAATCAGAGTCTGCAAATGCGAGACTTAACCACGGTCAAGAAACTCTTAGAACCATACGAAGACCTGTTTGAGGATGCATAATACTTCACGACCTGGAGCGTTCCCAAATTATCACTAATTTATGCAATACATTAATATTATGGAATATCACTGTGTAAATTTCACGATTGTCATCAGTACTTATGTTTGAACTTAACTTATTTTTTTTTTTCTGATAGTCTTAAACTTAATTATGCAAACTTCTTGGTGTCTTCTACTTTCTGTTATATTTGAGAATAAGGCCCGATTGCGTGGAATGCATACGTTCTGTAGGGCAATACAATCTGAATTGAACCAGCTTTAACACATATTTAATTTTATATCCAACCTCTACACTTTGCTTAATCTATTAATAATCTGAAAGTGGGTTTCAGTGAGGAATCAAGGAAAATTATACGTATGAAGGTAAAAATATAGGACAGAATAATGCGTTTTGGAGCATGTCTGCGTGTGTGATTAGGCGAATGGAAAATAATTTCTTTTGAAAATTAATGTGTTGGCCAGTATAATGAGATGTGAGCTTTTTCACTGCGAACAACGATAAGGATAAATCTTACATTGCATTTTAAGCACATTTATATACGCTTACGTTTTTACCAAACAATGGAGAATTGTTTTAGATACAAAAAAAAAACATACATTTTCTGATTCGAATTGTCTGACTACTTACCTTGAGAGATAGTAAATACTTTCGATATCCTCATACAGAGAAAGAATAAAACCGCCTAAGTAACAAAAATCGATCACATAGACAATATTAATCATATAGGAGTCCTTCCAGATAAAAAAATTATTATATGAATTCCCTGCAAGCCATTTGAAAAATTCGAAATGATACAATTTGAATCCGAGTTAATCAGGAAACATATACATGATTTAAAATTAAACTATTATATCTTTCGTCATGTCTACCTCATTTAGCTTTATTCAAATAGCTGTGTGGAAAAGTATGGCGCTTAAACTTATAAAATAGTTTCGAACAAAGGAGTGTCGGCAATAACAAGAATGACAGTGATGCGCAAAATATAACAAAAACTATCGTGTTTTTGAAAAAAAAAAAATACTATGGTCGATATCAAAGTCAGATCAAAGTGGGTTTGAAGATTTCAGAAAACCGTAAGAAATATCAGTAGTTCAAATTGAAAAAAGAAAAATGGGAATATAAGTAAAGGAAACATCCAAAAAGAGACAGATTCACGTTCCAACTCGCGTTTTTTAAGGAAGAAGCGAATTAGAATGGTGTTTCGGATTACCTCAGAGCAACGCAGAAAAAGTTAATGGCATACTACACCAGAAAAATGGATAAGCTACCATAAAATGGATAACCTGTATAATAAGTTCATTCTCATCGCTGTGGGAGTGCGACTGAGTACGTACATTAAATGTCAACACTTCATTTCCTATCTTACACCAAGATTCGACCCGCATGCGATTTCCTAAGTTCGTGTCCATCAAAATAAAACCAAAATAGATTTGACCCAAGTCTGCCCTATTCGGCACACACATCCACGCCATGAATCAGAAGCGACAAGGCAAAATTAAATGAAAGCATGCCAGATACATTAAGGTCCGCCTGCAAGTTATTTATTTCTTTCTTTCTTGGAGTTAACTTGCATGAACGGATCGTCGAGTTTTCATAATTCGGCATATTAATCCCCAGATGTGATGATCTTTAATTGAACTGGACAGGTAAAAACTAATGGGGAAAGTATATGGTAATTTTCTTTGTTTCAAAAATGTTAATTTACTTGTTTCGCATTTCAATCATGGAATGCATTTAAGCAACGGTGATGAAGCATTTAAAATGAATGAATAAAAGCCTTTAATAAACTGCCGGAATAATGAAGAAATTTTTCGAATGAAATCGTTCGCATTTCATTGAGCGGGAATTTTAAAGAAAATTGCCATGCCGAAAACTCATTATGGAACACAAAAATCAAGTATTTTAATTATTATTGAATGAATGCGAATGTTAAAAAAGCTGCGGTAAAAAAAAAAAAATTAAAAATTTTTTTAAAAAATTAAATATTCATAGATCGAAAATAAAAGATTTTATCTTTATTTATATTTTTATATTTCATAATTATATCTTTATTTAAAAGAAAAAAATAAAAGAAAATTTAAAAAATTTTCCATTTTAGATGATAAATATTTTCTCAACTACAGTTAAATGTATTATAATACGATCTCAGTTAGAGAAGTATTATATAGGTGGCTGAAACAATAGCAGTCTTACATTATGCAAGCCGGAAATATGTGATCAAATACGGAATATAAACATTTTTTTTTTTTTTTGTTTGAAATAAATATGCGGCAATGACAGCTGAATGATCTCAGAATGACAGCATCCGGTGTTATTCCAGAATACAAAGCCTTAAGTACAAGGAAAAAGTTATTTAAAACAAGAAATTGCAGAACAACAAAATATTGGAGATTTGCCTAAATTCTGGAATTTAACGGAGCGAAAGGTCAAATGTTACTGGAACTTTGAGTCGCGAGGGTCATGATGGAAAATATTTTTGGGAAGAGTTATGAAATATTCAGAAAAGGAAAGCGGAAAATGAAAAGTAGCTTACATCACAGGACAATGGAGTAAGAGCTTTGGGCAATGGAAGAAGAGGAGGAAAAGCGGAGGATTCCTGACTTTACAGTTTTCCCCTGGAAACAATCATGGACTCCGGTTTTACCTCTTCTAATTAACGCAGAACTCTAATAATTCAATTTCCCTTCCTGGCTCGCGCTTTTCCATGAGGAAGGGGGATTAGGGGATGGAAAATCTTCGATTCCGGCGAAATGTCCGCTTCTTGCTTGAGGAAAAGCTTTACCGAGATTAGGAGCCGTATATTACCCTCGAAAAATGCCGTGACAAGATAAAAATTGGGAGATAAAAAACTTTATCCAGAGAAAAATGGAGAAAACATCGAGGATTAGATG
>JAOWBB010007108.1:0-12572 GCA_028565995.1 Ricinus marginatus
GAAGGAGAGAGAGAGAGAGAAAGAGGGGGGGGCGGGGAAAAATGGGAGGAAAATCGGAAAATTTTAAGTCGCCCCAGGTTAGGAAAATGGGACGCGGGAAACTGACTCGGTTTCACCGATTCGACCGAATGCAAGCTTTCAAATGGCAGAGATCAGACTTTTCCTCTTTTCTTGTCAGCGCGAGTCAGCGATCAAGCGCTCGCTTACTTGCATTCGGACAGGGTTTTGATTTTGCTCGGTTGTTTCCGACGAAAAGTGGAGTAGGAAGAGGAATTCAATTTTCCGAAGTGAGGTAAGGAAAAACCTTCGGAGGGCCTCTGAGCTCGAGAAAATTTTTCGCTTTGCCGCGGCAATTTGAACGGGGTCGAAGCAAAAATGAATTGCTCACTTTTATTTTTCCTTTCCTTTTTTTTTTTCCTTTGCTGTGCCGCGATTGAATAGAATTCAAGATATATGAAAATTAATATTAAAAGCGATATGACTTTTCTGTCGTATATTTTTATCCGATATTATCCCGGGGTCTTTTTTTTCCTTCCACGCAATCTGATGAAAATCCAGCTCGTATTTTCATCAAAAAAAAAATAGACGAAGACTTAATTACACCTCGGAGGCAATATATTATGGAGAAAAATGAATTTAGATCGAAATAGGTAGATAGTTTAAATTTAAGTTTGGATTTTTTTTTTTTTTTCATTTTTTTCCGTCAAAATTTTTCTTTGTATACAAATTGATTCGTTCATTTTCCCGGCGTCACAGCTCCCGTCGACCAATCCACCCCGAATTCCGTCAAACCCTTTGTCGTCCGACTTTGTTTTTCTGACGCCTCGCCGAAGAGCACAGCCGAGAACCTCGCTTCGCGAGGTCGGAAAAGGAGAGAAAAAGCTGCGTGAAAATCAATCGGCGTTTTCCGATCCGTCATCGGGCTCCCCCAAAGTGCCAGACAGGAATGCAAGACAGAAAATAACGATGATATCAACGATAATAAAAGCCGTTTCGTTTGCATTTTACTCAAAGGAAAATGGTGTGAGCTTTCGCACGGGGGTTTGGAATGGATCGCATTTTTAGAGTTTATACAATAACTACGGTTATAACATCACAGAGCGAAATATCCATTACGTAAAAGGCATCACATCCCGCTGATGCCTTCATTCTGGTAGCGCTGCCATTAATAAATTTGACATTTCGTTCTTCTTTCCACCTTACGACGCCCCAGGACCGACTGATTTTTCTTTCCCTTTCTTTCTTCTTTTAAGAAGCGAAATGGGCTTTATTTTGGGTGTGAAATGTAATCTGCCTTTCGTGCATTGCAAGGAGTTTTTTTTTCCTTATTAGGAGGGATGCTTTCTAAAAATGCAAATGCTGCATTAACGTCTCTGTAGCAGTTAGATAAAAGAAGAAAAAAAAAAAAAAAGAACACAGCCATTCTAAACGACAGCATCAGTGTATGAATTGATAAAGAAGAATTACCAGGGGGACGAATTTGATGAGGCCTGGCATTTTTCAATTTGGCCCTTTTTTAAATGTGCCCCAAGCTAATTTCAACATATTACAAGCGACGTACACACACACACACACACACACACACAAATAAACTGCATTGTTAATTGATTTGTCTTAGAATCAGAAACGGGAGTTAATTGCGGCAACAGCGTTGTTCATAATGTTACACGCATCGCGTATGTTTGATTAGTTATTTTCAATTTTTTTTTTAAAAACACATGAAAAACAAGCACCATTTTCATACTTCAATTTAAAGTATTTCATCATATTTTGTTGCATGCGGAATACGATTTAGCGTAATCGATAACGGCATTTATTATTATTATTGTTATTATTATTATTATTATTATTATTATTATTTTTTCTTTTTCTTGTTTGAACGGCGAACAATGCAATATCCAAAATTTCGGAGGTAAATCATTAAAATGCGAATCCGGAGGTATGCAAATAAAATTTTTGCCGTTTTCGTTTAATCGCGAAAATCCCTTTGAGTATATATTTGTGAATCGGTTAGCCTTCCGGGATTATTGTTCCGAATATCGGAACCTTAAGGCAGCGTTCCCTCATCGTGTAAACATTACCCGATTTCGGGGGTAAAGAGAAGAAGAGTATTTACAGATACACCGTTTTGCCTTACGCGGCTGAAATTTTCCCCGCCCTTCACGTTTCGTGCAATTTTCCCTGTCCCGGAAAATTTTTGGTTCCGTCGGCTCGCCGAGGGGATCGCGAGCCCAGACGAGGCCGAGCCCCTGATTTAGTGCCTCCTCCTCGCAAAAACCTCGTTTCCAGTTGTGTGTGCCTCGCCGTAGACGACCGGAAAAAAAATGGATTTATCGTCCCCGGGCGTGATCGTTTTTTTTTTTTTCTTTTCCCTCCCCAATAGCTGTACGAGACAGATAAAATAATCTGATCAACGATTAATTGCTCCGTTCTTAATTCGGCGATTTGAATAATATTTCTATTTTTCATCCCTCTCGACAGCAGTAATTATAGATTGAATAGAACGCTCTCCTAAGCTCGATTTCGATTCAAGAACTAGTAAAACTTCCTTTGATGAGATAATTATGCAAAACTGCTGAAGCGCCGGAGCCTTCCCACCATCACCCCAACATAAAACGCCCAGACGATGGAAAAAGTGTTGTATGAATATATTACACTCAATTCCAAATGTTTGGCTTTTAATGGGACGTTTCCCTTGCGAATAAGGATTTACATTGGGAATAAGGGAATTGAACTGATTTACCATTTCGGCCTTTTCCCCAGAAACGCTGCATTTAGATTAAAACTAACTTTTATTGGAAGAATACATAAAATTACGCATCGGACCACAGATTTTAAAATAAACCGGGCGTCCCAGAACAGTAAAATTAGCGAATTGCCAAAGTGATGGCCCAAAAAAAAAAAAATTTTTTTTTTTCCCTTTGTGTTTAACTTTTCCTCATTTAATGAAGTTTCCCGGGGTGTGGCAAGCGGGGCGCGTGTTTTTCCCTTTTTTTTTGCCGAAATTAAACCCCGAAAATAAATAATATGAAATTACAAAATGCAATCCCAATTGAAATTTTGCGGATTTTCGAAGTAATGTGCAAGTATAATTGCGAAAAATAATTTAATTATATGAAAAATTTTCGACGTAAAGATAAAACGAATGGGCGATGTAAAATGGTAATGCCGCAGTTTACGGCAGTAAAACTAATATTAAAATTTTAATATTCATATAAATAACATGAATTTCTTCCTTGCCGAAACTTGGGCGGAAGTTTTTGCCTCAGGATAACGGCCCAAAATAGAGTGCCTGCACGATTTTCGGTGATCGCTGCTTTTCCTTTACACAACCGGCATGGGGTTTGACAGGCTCCGGCAGGATTCGCGACACGTGAAATTTCATCGAAACTCCTTGCGTTCGCAGTTCCCCTGAACGAGGATCCGAACGGGTTAGTTTTTCTCCGCCTCCACGTTCGGCCGGAGACGTGAGCGTCAGAAATATATTCCCCCGACGCGAGAGTCGGCCGTGTCCGCGCGCCCGTGGGGCCACCCGGGACACCCGAGGCGGTTCACACTGCGGGCGAAAGAGTTTCGCCCGAGAAATCGATCTTAGTTGTGCGTGCATCGTCGTTGCTGACTGTGCAAGACGATTTTTCCGGGGAAAAGCGAATTTAAAATTTCATTTCCCTTAGCTGGGCCTCCGAAAGGAGAAGGAAAAAAAAATTCTAACTCAAAAACGCCCATCTTTTTGGTGTAAATTAACCGTCATGTCGTTCTCGCACACTCAGTGTATTCAGTCATCTTCATGAAATGATCATAATCCCCAAGACAAACTTTTACAATTCACATTAACAATATGAATCGATTATCTTCTCGGATCAGTTCACCTACATACAATACGGATTTGCTTCCTTCCAATTGAGTTAATCCCATTTCGCTGTATTTTGCTGCTTTGAAATAATTTCCCATTGTTCTCTTCGAATTTTATCAGGCAGCTCCTACCCCCTCCGGCTTAAGATTGCCGCAGGCATCTTCTCTCGGTGAAATACCTCCGATCCGTTCAACTTCATCTAAAGGTTATCGTCTCGATGCGCAAAGTGGAAAATATTTTGATTCGGTTCATCCGAAGGGGTCGAAGGTGCGTAGAACGGCGCGAGGATTTTCCTCGGTGTTTTCCGGCGGGAAACCGGAAAAAATTTGAGCGTCAGCTATATCCGCTTCGGATCCGGGCGAATCCGTCCCCAGGCTTGGTCAGATCGAAGGCGCTGCCGGGTAGAGCTCCGGGCAACGGTTCAGACCGCAGCCACCGGGCGACAGCTCGCTTACATTTTTTCCGACGTTCGAAGCTTTCTTTTTCGAATTATTAAATCACATAAATGAACCGGGGGCCTTTGCATTTCATCAGCCCGTTCAGTTAAAATGCCCCAATAACGGATTTCGAATCAGCAATTGCTCATTTATATTCCCTAATCGACTACGCGTCGGAGAGCATCAACCTTTGGCTTATTTGCATTAATTTTCATGTCCGTTGGCTGCGGGAAGCTCTCTCTCCCCGTTGTTTGCCAATCCTTCTCAAACAGAAGATGCCACAGCTTTGAATCTTTATATCGGTTCCTACCGATGCCGTACACATTTAAAAGAAGAAATACAATTCGTACGTAACAAATCTTTTCCCGACAGAAGGAAACGCGACGAAACTTTCTGCTACGCATTAGGAGCTGAGAATTGCAATAAAAAAGGAAAGCGTCGAATGAAGCGACAGGGAAAAATGGCGCGAGGCTTCACCTTTGAGCTTCCTGCGCTTTCCCGTTCTGAATCGAAACGAGCCAACACGCGGGAAATTCGGAAAATCTCCCCAGTTTCGCCTGTGCGCCCGTGGAGCCGGCGTTCAGCATCTCCTAATTTATGTAAATTTATTTACGATACAGGCAATTAATACCCCTGATAATATAATTAATCCACGAAAAGAAGAATTTGCTCAATTTTGCCGAAATTCCCCGGGTCGGTCGGCTTCGAATCGCACGCGATAAATTCGGCTAAGCGAATTTCATCCTTCGTACCTCGCCACCGGGACACCTCATTCAGCTTCTCCTTCCCTCCCTGTGAAAACGCTTCCGGGGGGGGTGGCACCGCACCCCAAAAAGCGACTTCCGATCGAAAACCGCAGCCCGGACTGAGTTCCTCCAAAAAAAGCGGCGTTCGCTTTTGCACGATGTCCCGAATTACGAATCAGGCATTTTCGCCGACGGCAGCTTTCCTGCAGTCGTCAGTTCCTTTTTTTCCCGCAGCCATCGCCCACCGAGGCCCCGGCCGCGGTTGGATGTAATATAGAAGAGAAACATTAATTTAGTCCCGCGGCGACAGGAATCAAATTTGTTTCCCTTTTCATTACTGGAAATGGATCCTTCCCCGACTGTCTGCGATTGAGGTGGTCGCGACACTCTGAAAAACGTGAAATTTTCCTGACGCAAAAAAAAAAAAAAAAAAATTATATTTTCGCGGCAATCGACATTTTCGACATCGAAGGAACGGAAAAAGCTGCGGTAATGACGACGACAGTGCGGTTAACTCCTGCCGAACGTTCTCATTTGTAAGACTGTCATCGCAGTTTCTCTCGTTCGGTCTAAAATCAGATCGAGGTAACTGTGCAGAAGATGAAGGCAACGGAAATTGAGCGATTTCAGAAAGTCTAAGCCGCAGGAAAATCGTTTTTTTTTTTGTCTGTGATGTGCATGAAACCCCTCTCGGCCTTTGAAAAATTTACATTTTTCATCCAAGTACAAATTCACTCCCGAAAATCGAGCATACAAATATTTATATGAATTTAATGTTAATTTTATACAATTTTTCCCCTCTGTTATCTTATTAAGATGAAACATTTCGAAGTTTTAATCTGATCAAAAAGGAAAAAGAGACAAAAATAAACGAAGAAAATGCGACTTTAGAGTTAGTAAAATGAAAAAATATTTGTGTATTGCGATGCAGTTTGTTCCTATAAAAATGTAATTTACAGCGATTTTATCCTCTTTTCTCCCAGATAAATCGTACCAGTGTATCTGAGGCTTTTTTTTTTTTTTTTTCATTTTTGTTTTTAAAATTTTGACCGGCGGCCGAAAAGCGTCAATTTTCCCTCGTTTGGTGGCAATCAGTAACCTGAAAATAAAAAAAAAAAATTGATCCAAAATAAAGTTTTTGATAAAATAAGGAAATGTAAGGGCGACGAAACGGAGTTATCGAATGATGGACGAAAATCGCTGCATTCAAGTGATCCTGATGGACGAAAGGGTTTACCTGAACCTGAACAGCAAAGGTTCTTGCGTTTTGCGGGGCATCCCCGGGCAGCGCACGGTAAATTTTTCGTAACTTTCGAAAAAGCAAAAGTCCGGTGGAGAGATCTCTTGAATCTCTTTCAAGATGGACGGATAAAGTCTTTTCACTTTGACGCATAAATTATTATTCATTAAAAAGAAAAAACAGTGTAAGGGAAGACAATTGACAAGGTTGGAAAAGTCGAAACGGCGAAAGATCCACCTGGGAAGGCAGCAGTTCGCTTCTTTTGGACGGAGTAAGCCATTCGCTAGACAAGTTGTGGCGGAAACGGGTTCGACGTGGGTTATCCAATCGCAACGGAGATTTTCCGCGGGTACCCCGTGAGGAACCTTCCGAAAAGAAAGAAAAGTCCTTTTTCCCTCCGCGCGAAAGGTTTTCGCCCGGAGAATCTTGTTTTTTTTTTTCGGGCGCCGGTTCGGCAAACTCGAAGGGGAAGAAAAAAATTGTTTTCCTTTCGCCTCGGTCCGCAGAATTCGAGGATTTTCCCGAGGAAAACTTCCTCCTCGCCCTCTTTTTTCCCGTACGCCCGGAGTAAGTTTCGTTCACCGCGACAAACGGAGCGGTCCCGACCCGGGAAAGTTATCGGGCGCGCTCGAAGGGACGAGATGGCCTGACTGCCGCAGGGTGTTTGATGCCCCGGAAAATCCGGTTACGGCCGCCTCCGAGCGCCGTCCGCCTGTCGAGGAGAGGCGGAAGCGTCGCCCCGAAGGAAACAGTCGCTGTTCGAGCGCCGCCGCACCATCCGAAATGGTCGAAAGCGGCGCGTGTTACCCACTCTGTCGCCTTCGACGGGGAGGAAAAAGCCCCGGGAAGCGTAAGATTCCACGTGCCGTTGCTGCTGCAACAAAACCTGAATGTTGCTACTTCGATTTCGATTTCCGTATAAACCATAAAAAGTTACCGAAGCTTTTTCCGGTTCTAAATATTGGTTAACCGTATAATATTGAAGTTATATCAATATCGGTTATAATTAAATTATAGTTTCGTGTTTACCGGAGTTATATACGTCCGTCGTATAACAACAGCACATTTTCCGCATTCGCGATAGTTTCAAGGTGCCGAGCTCGGGTTTCATCTTTTGATATTATCATAATGCGACGGAAATTTTAAAATATTCAAATTCCCCTCAAGAATTTATACTAATTTCAAGTTATGTATTCTCTTCATGATTAAGATACTAATCTCGAAATCTCTGAATTATTCATATTTAAAAAGATATCTTCATTAAAGGAGATATTATGATTTTTTTTTTTTCGACGTCGGGTTTTTAACGCCGGTAGGACCTTAAATATCTAAGGGAAGGACCGTAAGTTTGAATTTCAGGGTGAAATTACCGAAACTTTTTCTCTTCGGTAAAAAAAAAAAAATTATTATTATTATTTTTTTCTAAAAGTCTACCATCGAGCCATTAAAACCACTTAATTATTATAACATTAATTCAGAATCCATTAAAAAAAGATAAATAGAATGAATCATTTCTTTGCATAAACCCCCCCCCCGTCCCCGCCCCCCGGGAAATTCAGATTTTCGAACTCGAAATTTTCCTTCTTTTCCAACGTGCAAGCGAAAAGTGCTTCGTTAGCTCAGATCGAACTCTTCGGATTCCTGTTGTTCGACAGCAAAAGTCCGAGGAAGGAGATGAAAATCATTTCGCTCGCGAATAATGCAGCGCGTATTTTTTTGCCGTCCGAAAATTTAAATAAACGAATGACTTCTAAATTTCCTTCCCAAATAGTCGAGTTGATTTGGAACGGTGAAAAATATAGGAAATTTCTTACGTCGCCGGTTATAACGGACGCCTCGCCTTTCTTTTAAGCGACGTCCATCCATCCGACGGAGCCCCCGCTGAGCAGTTCCCTCCAGAGGAACTTAGCGCTGGAAAAACCGAATATATGGGAATAATGATTTTTCGGCTTTTTTCGAAGATAAAAATCGCAATTTTTCATGTATTTGCTTTTCAAAATCGCATTTTCAATCGGTTACTGCCATTGTTTTAACCTCCGCGTTAAACTTTCCCGATGATTATTACTTTCCGGTTTGAAACTAATCGATGTACATATAAACTGCGTACCGCATTCATTCGTGTGCTCTTGAAATTTTGAAATTGCTGAATTAATGAAAACATCAATACCTGTCTATTAATGAATATTGATACGTAACATTTAAACGGATAACACCTCCCGCGCAACATCACACATAACTTTTGATCCACATATTTCTTTTATTTAATATTAAAAATATAATTTGTCCGATATTTTTCGTGTTAAATAAATTAAAATATAAAAATATATTGATGTAATTAGGAAATTTCATGAAACCTCTCGTTCATTTAAATATTGAATTTCACGAACGCCAATTCTAAAGTCAGGAAGAAAATGTGTTGCACCAAATAAAATTTGTTCAATTTAGACTGTACATATATATATATATATATATAACAGGATGTTATAATTTTGAAGCGTTTACGTTGTGCCTGATGCCGTAAATATGAAAAAGTTTTACGCACTGTTGAGTTGGGAAGTATCGCAAACACTTGATTTGTATACCTTGTTCTTTTTTTAAAAGTTTTACCCCGTAAGTTACAGCATTTGCCTTTTGTGCATTCGATCCCGTTCCTTTTTTTTTCTCTCTCCCTCTTTGTGTATCACCATTTTTCACCCCCGAGTTTGATGCAGGCTCAAATTCGCGATTCTCGAATTGCCTCCCTTAATTCGATTAATTTAAATATTCCAAAGGAAAAAAAAAAAAAATACCCAAACCCTAAAGAAGAGAATCCTTTGCCGTCAACTGAATTCGGAGCTTTTTTTTTTAAAAAAAAAAAGCAATACACAATTTATTTTATTTCATTTCTTTTTTTTTAATTTTTTTTCCTTTTAATTGACGCATTTCGGTCTCGCAATCTCCGGGCTCTCCGCGGGCAGGCATGGAAAAGAATTTTCCTCGCCCTCTTCGCTGCTTAAATCGGGGAAAAGCAGAAAAATGAATATTCTGCAGGAGAAGTAAGCGGCAAAGGGAAAAAAGGTGAAAGGAAAGGAAAATCCGGGCTGAGATTCGTGATTGCATTTAATATCACTTAGATGCTTCGATCTCTTAATCTTGAGGATCGCTCCGCGGAATCTTAACTTTTATTTCTCGTACCTTCGCCTGGATAATAGGTAAGGGAGCGAAAAAGTAGATGCTTTCGCAATTAAAAATGTAAGAAAAAGGAAAAAAAAAAAAAAATGGTCTCAAGTTACATTTCGAATTCGCAAAGTCGGTGGTGGAACGCAATGCTCTGGACAGTCAAAAATCGATGGCGGGCAACGATTTTGATGCACATCACTGCGGTGTGTGGCCGGCAAAACATTACTTCCGTCCAAACTGTTAAAGGTTTTTTTTTTTCAACCCGCCAAAGGAATGTGCCTGAACGGGAAAATCAGGTTTTAATCCGTCGATGATTCACTTTCGTGCCGCACTGTCGCCGTGCGGAGACGCTGCAGTGACGACGTGGACGTTTCCCCATGCCGCAGTTTCCTGCAGTGGCATCTTTGCTGGCTTGTTTGCGTCTGGCAGCCGATTGCATCCCCTATGTGAAGTTTCCACCCTTCTCAATTTGCTTCCCCGATCTAAGTCCTTCGTGATTTTTATAAAATGATTACCCTCCGACTTTCGCCTTTATTCTTTTAAAAGGTGATCATTTTATGCGTCCCCCCTAACGAATGAAGCGCATCTTTCCCCATTGTGCTTGATCGTTTCATTTCTGATGCAGTTTTCCCTTTTTCCAACCTTCCTCCCCCGCACGTTTTTTTTTTTTTTTTTTTTTTTTTTTGTCATGCTGCTCAAAGTGCATCACACTCATATACATACACACATTCACGCACGTTGATCTTTGTTTAAGAAAAAAAAAAAATAAAACCGAAACACCCCTTTTCCCATTCCTCCTCCAGAAAATAACATTTCCAAATCCCTGAAACTTATCTCTCCGGAGTCTCCGAAAAGTTAGCTGGGATGACGGAAAATTTCGCTGGAAACTTGGAATTTCGAAAGATCTTCCGGGGAAATCGAGGCCGAAAACCGGGCGACACGGAGTTTGCCTGGAAAAGCGGGAGGGTGGGAAGACGGAATGGAATATTTCGCCGAATTATACTTCATGGACAATTGATCGATTCAATTCTGGAATTCTGGAACGTAAAATTTACTACTTTCAAATTTGATCTCCGTAAGGAAAATGAAATCGCTCGCCCGCGCGTTTGGCACCGCTGTCGCAGGGGGAAAATTCCCTATTTATTTATTTATTTATTTTTTTTTTCTCCTTGCGTTTCGTCGGCGAAATACCTGTTTGCCGCAGGATGCTGTTGCCCTTTTTTTTTTTTTTTTTTTTTTTTATTTATGGGCGCCCGATTCGACTGCTCTCGGAATTCGCGTTTGCAAGGCTTTCCGAGAGCGAGGTTAATTTTCCCGTGCAGCTTTCGTCATATTCATCACCATGTAAACCGTTGAAAATGTTCCGGTTGTGAAGATCTCCATTAAAACAGCAGGATAATCTCACTTTAGCGGAAATTAATTACTTATGATTAATGATATGATTTATTTGCGTTGAGCGACGCTTTTCCAACTTTGTCGCTTTTGGTGACTTCGTCTGTTGCGCGATCTGGGGGCCGCAGCGATTATCCTTTTTCATTTCTTCCACCGATTTTCGAATCGTCGCAATTTGCATGAAACAAAACAGCGGAAAAATATGGAACTCCCCGTAATGATCCGGCAGGGAAAACGCTAATTCGAAAGGCATTTTCCGTCGCTTGCCGCTTTCCATTTTCCCAGGCGATAACGCAGTGATCATCGGATAAACTTGCAAACGCAGAAGTGGTTTATGATTTTTCGGTGGGGCTTCAGGATTTTCGTTCAAAAAACAATGCCGCAGTTTCTCGTTGTTGATGCTGCTTCGACAAAATTCTTTTTCCCCCCCCGCATGATTTTTTTTTTTGTCTTTTTGCGCAAATTAAGCGCAGTTTAAAGAATACGCCGAAAGACTGCTTAAAAGGCGAAAAAAAAAATATTTTTTTTATTTACTAAGTAAAATTTATCGAACAAAATTATATTACATAAAAAAGAAAAAAAAAATGTGATTCATTGTAATTCCCATGCTGATTTCATTTATTTGGGAAAGAAAAATCGGTTTTTGAAATTTTATTCGTATCTTCAATTAGTTTTTCTGCTGTTGTGTGGTGACTGGTGCTTAGAAATCAAAAGCCGTTTCGATCAAAAAATGAAAAATAATTTTTTTATAACTTATTTGATTTTGCAAAAGTAATTTCATCAATTTCCCCTTGGACCACTTGGACACCTAGAGCGATTTCGTTTTCATTTGAAATGCAAATAATTTTCGTTGTAAAACTTCTTTGAATATTTTAATAAAATATTCAATATTCAGACAGACAGCTGCGTGTTGCCGTCCCAATCAAACTCTTTCCTGCATTATTTTTCCTTTAAAAAAAAAAAAAAAAGGAAAAAGGGGAGAGAAAAGGGAAAAAAAAGAAATGTTAGGCAACAACAAACTTTCCCTTAAACTTTGCAGAAAGTGAATTGCAGGGAAAGGAAAATATTTGACTCCGGCGAAAAGTTTTTGGAGAAAAAAGGGAAAAGTTTCTGGAAAAAGTCCAGAAATTATCTTAGAAACAGTCCCGAGTTTGAATATTGCTTTTTCCCACCCCCCGCGCTTCATAAATCCACCCCAAATCCGTAAGATTCATTCTGACAGCGCGTTGAACATGCTTTGACCTAACCTAACCTGATGAGTCGGGTTTGCGCGGGAAAAAGACCGGACGGTAAATTTAAATTTAAAATTTAATTTATCGTTCCTTTCCCCCCTCCCCCCTCCCCCGTTTATTTCGATTAAAATATCATCAAAGAAAGCTTCCCGCAAGTTGCGGGCTCAATTAAAACAACATCGGAAAATGTCTCGGGAAGCCGCCCGGGGGGGCGAAGGCACCCGGTTTTGGATGTTAGCCGCCGTGATGGTAGCACGGATCACCCGGGAAAGATAACAAAAAGGCTGGCGTCGATTTGCGGCTTCGCACGGCGGACTTGCGCCAAAATTCTCGATCTCGAAATGAGAATCGATTCTCAAAGCTCTCGCTCTCTCGACAAGTTCGACTGAAGAGCGGCTCTCCCGGCTCCCGGTCCTGGCGTATGCAGCCGCGATTCGGGATAACGTGGAGAAGAGACTCGGAGGGATGAGGAAGCGCCGACGCCCAGCGCGGGAGGGAGTGGGGGGTGGGGGG